>MU832051.1:0-89883 GCA_029204225.1 Diphasiastrum complanatum | reverse complement strand
GGGGAGAAGCTATAACTCGTGCTAATTACTTGTGTAATAGACTTCCTAGTAGTGCTATTGATGGGATATCACCATATCAAGCTTTGTTTGGTAAGAAACCCAAAGTAAAAGATTTTAAAATATTTGGATGTATTTGTTATGTCCACATCCTTTGGAGACAAGAGAGAAGAAGGATGCTACCTCATTCAAGGGATTTTTGTTGGCTATGGAGAAAATAGCAAGGGCTATAGGATATATGATCCTATATCCAAGAAGGTAAAGGTAAGCAAGGATGTATTGTTTGATGAGTCACAATTTTCTAAAAGCTTGTCTAATGGATCTAACCCATTGTGCATTGAAGATCTTGACAAACTTGAGGAGGATCTTGACAAACTCGAGGAGGATCTTCACAAACTCGAGGAGGATCTTGACAACCTGAGGATGGAGAAAAAGATCCTAGTTAAAGGGGGCCGAGAAGATCAACAAGAAGCAAGGCCGAGCCCTCAAGGCTCACCTATGTGGACAAGGGAAGTCAAAAGGAAGACTCTACATCTTCTACCTCTTACTCCTTCTTAGTTACATTGCTTGAAGAACCATCATCTTTTGAAGAAGCATATAGATCTAAAGTTTGGAAAGATGCAATGCAAGTAGAGTATGATGCATTAGAAGAAAATCATACTTGGAATCTTGTAAATCTTCCAAGAGGGAAGAAGCCACTTGCATGTAAGTGGATTTATAGAATAAAGTACAATCAAGATGGATCTATTAGTAAGTACAAGGCTAGGATTTTTGCTAAAGGATTTCTTCAAGTGAAAGGATTGGATTATGAAGAAACATTTGCACCTGTAGCTAAGCTTGTAACTATTAGATTAATCATTTGCATTGCTACTTTGTTCAAGTGGGATCTCTACCAAATGGATGTGACAAATGCTTTCTTGAATGGCTTCTTAGAAGAGGAAATCTACATGATGCAAACCGAGGGCTTCATCAAGGTTGGTGAGGAGCAAAAAGTGTGCTGCTTAAGGAAGAGCCTATATGGCTTGAAGCAAGCACCTAGAGCTTGGTACTCTAGGTTGCATGATTTTCTCTATTCCCTTGGCTTTGTACTAAGTGATTATGAACCTTCTTTATATTTCAAATGTAATGAAGGAAAGATCATCATTTACGTGCTTTATGTTGATGAAATCATTATGACAGGAACTGATGATGAAGGCATAGGCAAAGTAAAAGTTGATTTATCTAGTGAGTTCAAGATGGTAGATCTAGGCTTCCTAAAGTTTATACTTGAGGTAGAAGTGTCTAGAAGTAGCAATTGTACTTTCATAAGTCAATCTAAGTATGCTACTTCTATTCTTGAAAAGTTTGGTATGAAAAGATTGTAAGGGGATTGACACCCCTATGGCATTGTGAAAGCAACCAATGAAGGTGATGAAGCATCCTTTGAGGACATCACCCTCTTTAGAAAGCTTATAGGCTCCCTAATCTAATTAACCATCACTAGACCTGACTTAAGTTTTTGTGTAAGCAAGTTGAGTCAAAGTATGCAAGCTCCTTTAGTGCATCATTGGAAAAGTGCCAAGAGAGTGCTTAGATATGTTTCTAGTACTAGATTTTTTGGCATACTTTATGAAGGATCTAACTTGCACTTGAGAGCCTACTTGGATTCAGATTTTGCAGGTGACAAGATGGATAGAGAGTCCATTAGTGCATTTACGACATTCCTTTGTGGAGGAGTAATATCTTGGCTTTCCGAAAAGCAAGATACTATCTCACTATCTTCTTGTGAAGCCGAGTACAAGGCATTGACTTCAACAAACTTCTCAACAAATTGCTTCGAATCCTATCTTCCATGGTAGAACAAAGCATATTGAGATAGCTCACCACTTTGTGAGGGAGAAGGTACAATCCAAGGAGGTGCAACTACATCATGTACCATCATCCAATGCATAGCTAATATCTTAAACAAGCCATTGTCCAAAGATCCATTTTACAAGTTAAGATATGCTCTTGGAATTGTAGGTACATGTACATTAGATTTGCCAAGTTAGAAGTGAGGAGGAGTGTTGAAAATTGTCACTTCTCACTTGTCATTTTTATTGTAAATAAAGATCAATCATGAGTACAATGTTCACGATCCGATTTCACATGTGTGGAGCATGTTTCCACATGATTTTGTATCAATCAAGTCAAGTGTGAACTTGATATGACTAGTTTTTAGTCAAGTTGACTAGTCACCTAGAAGTTAGCTTCTCCTTGCATATATGCATGAGTAAATGCTCCCACATGGCAAGTGGATGTTCACACGTGTGTATAGATTTCTAGAAGATAAGAGTTGACCATTTTTCTTAGATCCTATTTTGTAGGGAATATTCCTATATTCTAGGAGACTAGCTCTTTGAATTTTAGCGATATTCTAGAAGGTCAACTTTGGATAAGGATCATGGATGGATCAAATGGATAGATCTGAGTGATGTGGCACTCTTCACACGTGTGAAGACCTGCTGGACTGCACCAGACTTGTGGATGTACTTGATCCATAAAAGGATCATCATTTTGCTAATGAGATTGATGAGACTTTTGCATACTTTTGTGAGATTTCTAGTCAATAGAATTGTGATTTTACTGAATGATTGCTATCAAGAACCAATGTACTTGTTGTTTCAGGTGCAGGCCATATAGGGATAGTACTCGCTTAAATCTACGTGTAGTGAATCTAGATCAAGATCTAAAGTGTAGAACTTGATAGATCCATTGATTAAGCAACCAATAACTCTCTATGATTGTTAAGTACAATCATTAATGTCCTAAAACTGAAATTTTATCACTCATCATTGCCCGTGATAATTATATCATCCAAGGCACAACCAAGACAATGTTATCATTGTTTATAAGATTGTGAATATAAGGAAGTGATCATACACCAAAAATTTAGAAGAAAGAAGATATAACCATGTATATCTTGTGAAATCATCAATAAATGTCACAAAGCAAGTGGCTCCTCCCTTGCTTTTGTATGATGAGAAGTGCACATCTGAGTGTATCAACTCCAAAGGATGTTAGCTTTTGATGAAGGATCTTTGATATGCTTTCTTATGTGATTTTGTAAAATCCAATAGCCTTGGATTCTTTTCTCATAGAAAGCATGGATTTGTAGTTGGGATTCCTAACCTCCTATGCCATAACTCCTTGAAAATCTTTGTCACAAAAGCAATATCACAACTCTCTCTTGGATCAAGCTTGTATATGCCTCCAAATCTTGATCCATTTGCAAGGAACCCACTATTTATCTTGATAATACAAGTATCAATATTAAATTTCACATCAAGGCCATCATCAAGAAGTTGGCCAACACTTTATGAGATTCTTTGTGAGATTAGGCACAAAAAGAACCTTGTTGAGAGAAAGAAATTTGGAAGATGAGGTCTTCAATGGAATACTCCCTATGCCTTCAATATTGCTGTATATATAGTCTTCTTAGCTCCTCCATAAGGCATTTTAGATGTGAAGGACTCCTTGGAGCTTCATCACTTGCAATAGAGCCTTCTTCCTCATTTGAAAGGTTGGCTTGCTTGAATTGATTCTTCTTCTTGAAGCAATCATGTAGCATAGTGACCCATCTTGCCACCAAAGAAACATTTGATACTCTTCTTCTTCTTTGAGGTAGAAGCATGAAAGGTGTCTACCTCCTCTCCATCTTGGTCTTTATCTTATGCTTTGTCCTCGGAGAAGTGTTGGTGTTGCTTTCTGCTCCTTCCTTTGTGCTTGGCAAAAAGAGCTTTGCCATCACCATTATGATCGAGTTATAACTTCTCCATCCTTAATAGTTCTCATGCCTTGATTATTCAGCTATTAGCACTCCTTGCAAAGCCTCCAAAGTAGGTAAATCTTCCTTGATGGAATAGGATTGGAGGAAATTATTATACTCATCTCTCAAGTCATAAAGTATGACTTGGACTAGCTCACTTTGCTTTATAGAATCTCCAATACAAGCAAGCTCTCTATGAGTATCTTTCACTCTCAACACATAATTAGTGGCACTCTTATCACTCTTTTGAGAACTTTGGAGATTTGATTTATAAGAGTGAGGAGTCTTGAGGTATTCTTGGCCTCATAGATTGCTTTGAGAGTATCCCAACATCCTTGGCCGATGTGCAAGCACCAATCTCCCTCAAAATCTCATTGGAGACATTCATCTTGATATAATGGAGAGCCATCCTAGCTATCTTCTTGTACTTTTGTACTTCTTGAAGGACTTGAGGCTCCTCATCAATCCCAAGTACAATGTCCATCACATCTTGGAGTGTTAGAATAGACTCCATCCTTACCTTCCAAATAGAATAGTTGGAGGTAGATAGCCTTTCACTAGATTCCAATAGAAAGGAACCCATAGATGCAATGTAAAAGTGAAAACTCCTTGTGATTTGAACAAGAAAATGTTGCTTTCTCTCTCACTATAGGATCCAATAAGGGTGTACTACCAACTCTTATGCAAGATCTTGCAACAAAGTGTGAGATGGACCTCACTAGCTTTTTCAATCTATCTTAATATAGATCAATATCACATCAATTGATGAAGTATGGGATAAGTTTGGGTCAAGCTATCTTTGGCATGTGTGAAATACTCCAAGAATCCACAAATCACTCAAATACAAGCCAATTGTATGAAAGAAAGTGGCTATGACCTCAAAATGATGACTAGATGAAAGCCTAGAATTGAGATTTTTGATCAAACAAGCCTGATAGAGTCAAAAGTAAAAGTGTCCAACCAGGTTGGGTGCCCTATCCACCTTGATTCAATTGAGTATAACTTTTTATTGGGACATCCAATCTTTATGAAATTAATCACTGCACAAACTAGCTCAAATAGCTTTGAAACTAGCTATCAAGCTCTATATTTGGATCACACATGGAAGAGAACCACCAAAACGAATTGGGCTGTTTTTCATAGGTGTATGAACAGGGAAATCTATACAATGTTAGAAATGATTCAATCCTTGTGATGATAAACCCTTTTGATCTAGATTTGCTTGAGATAACATGGGAGATGCAAACAACTCTCTCTAGATCTTGATTAACATGAAATTTTTGAAACTTTGGATGAAACAAGCATCAAACACTTAGGTAGGCTCTGATACCATGTGAAAAATCACAACGTCCCAATGTGTGAGAATGATCTCCTAAGCAAAGGTTGTGCACTTTAGATCAACACTAGATGAAATCCAAGATCTATGTCAAAATCTAAGGCAAAGAGGCAAAGATAGATGCATAGATTGATAACCAAAGTGATTTCACATGTAAAAGAAGTACTTCATGAAAATTCTAAGGAAAATTAATCTCCTCTCCTCGGGTAAAGAGAGAATAGACCAGTTTGCTCTTGGGTAGAGAGAGAAGGAAATACAAGCAAAACTTGATTGCACTCAAAATGACTCAAAAACTCAATTGAATTATGATTGGTAATGAGAGTACATATAAAACTCATGGAGGTCCATGCTTGCATCCTATTGGACCCCTAATCCTAGCCTCTCTAATCATATTTGATGAGTGATGCATCCATCTTGCAATTCTATTGGACCCTTCATATGGATCTCTCAATTGTGATTGGACCCTTTGACCTTTGCCAACACTTTGACTTGATCACTCATCAAAATACATTTACAAAAGTGTCACAAGCCTAACTAGCATGAGTTTGCATCATAAACTACTTTTGGCCAAATTGTGGCTTTACATGTGGAATTGACCATTTTGTCGTCTTTGCCAATAATGGCCCTATCAAAGTCGTACACAAAGATGCTTGACATAAAAACTTAGCAAACCCCTAAAGCTATGATAGATAACTTTTTATAATTTTCACATTTCACTCAAAGTTTCTACAAAAAGTCTTTCGTAGATTACATCATCATGTTAAAAAATATTGATATCTCCATATTTTAAACAACAAACTACAAATTTTGATATAATGGATCTTTACTTGTTTGTCTCATCTCATAGTTAGGACAATTTTAGCTTGTATATCCTCTCCATCCCTATCTCTTTGCTAATATAGATCCATTCACTAGTTGTTGTAAATACCAGTGTTTGCCAAATACCATAGTTCTTTCCAACTTTATTACAAAACCCTAACACCAAAAAACAAAGCACTTGTGCCATTTGGACACCACCACGATATTAGTCTCTGACTAATATTCAGTTAAAAAAAAAAAACAAAAAAAACAAAAACACAAACACCAGTCAAGCTACCAAAGAATCCAAGAGGCCTATTTACCCAATCCTACAGTACTCTAGAGTTGTTATGGATCGTCCTCACGATCCGAATTCCACAGAGGACTATCCACCAGAGATGGTCTCCCCATCTACCGAACAGGCTCGATTTAATCGATATTTCAGGATGAAATCCCAAGTCCAAGAGCCATCAACAAATCCATTTGACCGATGGGAAACCACATACTCTGCAGAAATACAAAGGAATCAGTGACAATGCTTCCCGATTGTTCACGGCCACCTACAACCACTCGGCAATCCTTGATTGTTCGGCCATCCTCCATCTTGGATCATTTGTGACCAGATTCGATAGTTCGGCCATCACCAAATAATCGACTGCAATCAGTACCGACCAGACAGTAGTTGTTGTGAACATAAGGAAATGAGGTCCTTGAGTGATTTGCCTCATTGACAACTTCATTGCCTAAACTAGCCTTTGTATTTCTCAATTGAAGATCAAAGCATGGGTATTTATAGTATCCTTTCTTAACAATTCATGAGTTTAAACCTACCAAGGTAAAGTTCAGAGGCAACACTATTGATATCGGTTATTTGAGAAATGTGATACCACATATTTGTATACTTATTCAAAAATGGCAATTTATACTTAGGAACGAGGATATGTGTTGGACAACTATATATTTTTAAGAGGTCTACACCATTTTTTGGAGTATAATTGTTAAGGACCTACCTTTTACTTAAATTCATGACCTTCTGAAATGAAACGACACTTGGACATGAAGCGATTGAATTCGAATCGTCACAATGAACCATCAATTGTACAATTTATTTGTACTTGTAACTTATATGATAATTAAAATTTGTAAATGGAGTGACACACCAGGAATACCTAGAGGTGTGTTTGTTCGCTCCGTAGGTTATAAACTAAACAATCTTCATTCTCACATTACCGAGAGAGAGAGAGAGAGAGAGAGAGAGAGAGAGAGAGAGAGAGAGAGAGAGAGAGAGAGAGAGAGAGAGAGAGAGAGAGAGAGAGAGAGAGAGAGAGAGAGAGAGAGAGAGAGAGAGAGAGAGAGAGAGATATATTATATGTTTCAGATTGGAGAAATGAATAGAGCGACGAAGGTTATTCTTTTCAACTTTTCTTCTCCACACTGCTGAGTGCGAGTGATTTCGAGTCTACTAGCAATCTCGTACACAGAACTTCAATAATTCTTTGGTCAGACATTACTTTCTTTCCTTACAGTCATTTGTTGTGTATTTGTAAAGTTCATCTAAAGAATTGTCTTAAAACCGCTTTGCCCGTATCAGCGAATACTTTATCTTCGGCATTCGAGTAAACAATCCCTTGGTGCAGTTTTCCATAGTTGCTTGTGATGCCATGAAATTGTTAAAAACTGAATATCAACCTAAATATGGCATGATATACTCGAAAATGAAGATATGAGCTGGATAAATATAAATCATGGAAAGGCCTAAGTCATTTTTCGAGAATATATCTCCTAAGTACTTGCCTTGTATTTAAGGATGAGACCTTTAAAAGTGAAAACATTGCCTTGGATAGCCTTTATTAGGTCATCCACGCGAAACGACTAGATATAAAGCGACATTTTAAACCAAAGTAATTTTAACTCTTAGTTAATATACCTCTTATGGTATAATTGAACATATACTCAACCTAATTCTTGACAACCAGATTACGCACGAAGCCACTTCACTCGAAATAAATCATAAATTGTGCCAAATACATAACTTTCTAACGCTATCCTCTGTGGGTTCGACATTATTTACTACAAAATCTATATTAACCTTGTTGGTATAGTATGACATATACCAATTTTTGGAGCCATTGTCGGGAATAGCTTAGGAAAGTTATAAGAAAACTAACACATCCATCCCCCCTTTCCAGTGTATGTCAAATAGAGAATCCCAATTAGAACAACATTTTAAGCTTAGAGAGGAATTTTTACGAAGATAGAGTGAGAGTGCGAGTCGAAGAAATCTCGACGAGATCACTGCCCAGTTACTTGAACTCTTAATTAGCTTCGGTATGGAGGGTCCTGCTGCACGTTTCACTTCTATCTCAAAAATTAAGTATGATTATTATTTTAAAGGGACTACTTCAGATGATGCACATAGCTATGTCTCGCAATTTGAGTCAATTGCTAATGCAAATAACGAAGGAACTGATGTAGACAAATTGTGAATCTTTCCTGGTCTGCTAAGAAAGCAGGCAGGCATATAGTACAATCAAGTTGAACCAGGCCGTGTAGGAACCTGATTACTACTGAAAGATGCGTTTCTGAACCAATTCAGAGAAATCGGTTATAAATCTAGAATTCTCGGACATCTGGACAATGTTCAGAAGAAGACTAAAGAATCTCTTCAAAAATATACACGAAAGGTTAAGAATCTTATAGGAAAACTAACCGGTGTATATCCCATCGATATGCAGATCGAATGGTTTTTGGCTAGTTTACCACCAAAGATTGATCGGTATTGCAGACAATGGGGACATGACTTCCTTAGCAGCAGTTATAACTAGTGCTGAAAACTTTGAGACCTCGAAACTAGCATGAAAGTGATGCTCAACTAAAAGATCTCATAAGTCTAAAACTGATCTAGTGATAGCAAAGATGTTTCACATTCTGACTCAAGTACTAGTTCTTCAAGCTTGGAGTCCGAAAGCATTAATTCATTAGAATCAGAAGCAGATAAAGGAGATAAAAGAAGTAAACGACGATCCAAGCACAAGGACAACACGAAAATCATTGAGGATAAGTCATCAACTTCTAAAGTAGAAAAGATTTGGAAGAGTAATATGGCTGATCTTAATAAAAAGTTTAATGATTTGAAAGTGCAGATCTCTGAAGTTGCAGACAAAAGAATGTAGAGTATATTGAAGATCCTACCTAGGAGGTACTTTTTATTTTTCAAAATGATGTGACTACTAATTATGGTCAGGGTACTGTAGCATCAGCCCAGTAGGATAGACCAAAGTTCGCACCAAGAAGACATAATCCTCTTGAATTTGTTGGACCAGCGATGAAGTCACAAACTACGACTAAACCAATGTCGGGCAACTGTTACAATTGTGGAGAGCCATAACATTTTTCACCTAAATGTCCTCAGCCACGAAAGCCGATTGGTTACGTACCATTATGCTCAAACTGTAGGGAGCCTGGCCACAAGTATCCTGACTGCCCTCAGTCGCAGAAGCTGCGACCTAAGTATCAGTATGTAGCAACACTAGCTATTGTAGACTCGAAAGCAAAAGCTTCGACTGATGCTATTGTGTAGAGGATTGATATTATTGAAGGAAAATTGGCAAAGACAGAAGACCAGTCTTGGCCAAGTGACATAGAGAAGATATTCAAAGTCACAACGAGAAGCAAAGGCTCCTTGAAACCTGAACATAAATCTTTAACGAAGCGTAGAAAATCTTCGAAGAAGAAATCTCCTAGCAAGTCAACAAATAAATCTACAAACAAAGAAGATCTTAAAGATGACCCCGACTATCACCGCAATGCTGCAAAATTATTTGCAAAAAATATCTCAGCGAAAGCGGAAGAAATTATCAACATTGAACTTTAGCTAGCTGCTATAGAGAAGGTGGTCATGTTCGAGGAAGAGGACGATGAAGTACCGAAGTCTAAATTGTCTAGTGCTGTTATTGCAAGCCAATCTCGAAATCAAAGATGAAGGACTATGATATAGTAACTGATATTGGATCTCTTCATCCGAACATCACTTTTGAGCAATTATTGGCAGAAAACACTTATTACCGTAAGCAACTGAAAGGTCTTTCTACCCCTAAAAAGAAGAAAAAAGTTTCTTTCCCAGATGCTGGTGTATTGTCTATTGATTTAGGAGATCTTGGTGCACCTAAAATTTATGTTACCATTGCGGGATGTTTGATTGAAAAAGTGCTGATAGACTCTGGTTCAAGCATGAACATAATAACAGAAGACACAACTCATGCTTTGGGGCTAATTGGCATTCAACAAATATAGCGAAATATCAAGTTAGCTGATTCGACGCGACGAAAACCTGTTGGAGAATTGAAGGATGTTATTGTCTATATTCAAGCCAAGCCTTTCACAATGAATATCAAACCACTTGTTTTGTCATCTTATTTTGTGCTAATTGGATGGCCCTAGCTTTATCAATCAAACGCAAGTGTTCATTGAAAATCCAAAGAGTTGAGATTTCAGATTGGTGAGACCAATAATCGAGGTAAGCCAGCAGAACAAATAATCACCTGGAGTCATGACAGATATGAAGGTGAAACTCCTTTGTCTAATACCAATTTTACCTCAGAAGATTATTCTTATGCCTTAAATATTTTTTCCAATGGATCTAACATCGAAGTGCAATATTTTGAATACTATGAAAATACTGACGAAGAAGAATTCTTCGATGCCTGCAACGCTGAAGCAGATGTTCTGAATGAAGAAATTAAAGTTGCAGACGCGAATTCTAAAGAGTCTGATGATGAATGGAGGGATGAATCTGAACACGAATTTGGTAATAAGAACTAGGCTGATGAAAAGAATATATGTATGGAGTCAACCATGTGCAAATTACATGGCCATACCAAGGCCAGTTTGATAGAAGGTATCATTCTACCAGATTCTACTGAACTAATTGAACTTGCACCTGGCAAATTTGTGCATGTTTCAAGTCACTTGGAGAATCAAAATCAGCGAAATTTAGAGAATTGCTGAAGGAGTGCCAAGATGTATTTGCTTGGTCGCTCGATGACTTGAAAGGTATACCTGCAGAATTCAGAGAGCACCGTATTGATCTTAAAGAAGATGTTGTACCTGTTCGACAAAGTTAGTATCATCTCAATCCAAAGTACTCCCTCATGGTTAAAGACGAACTCAACAAGCACCTTAAGACAAGTACTATCTATCTCATCTTATGCAGTGAAAGGGTTTCACCCATTTGTTGTTTCAAAGAAGAAGACTGGCAAAATACAAATATGCCAGGATTTCTGGAAGCTCAATGCTGCCACAAGGAAGAATCATATGAAGAAATATCTTTTCACCGTAATGAAAATCTGAAGAATAGAATGTTTTGCAAATGATCCTCGAAATGAAGATTATATGTTCACGAGGACATTTCACATTTGAGGAAGGGAATATGTGATGCCATGAAATTGTTAAAAATTGCATATCAACCTAAAGATGGCATGATATACTCAAAAATGAAGATATGAGCTGGATAAATATAAATCATGAAAAGGCCTAAGTCATTTTTCGAGAATATATCTCCTAAGTACTTGTCTTATATTTAAGGACGAGACTTTTAAAAGAGAAAACATTGTCTTGGATAGCCTTTATTAGGCCATCAACACGAAACAACTAGATATGAATCGACATTTTAAACTAGAGTAATTTTAACTCTTAGTTAAATATATCTCTTATGGTATAATTGAACATATACTCAACCTAATTGTTAACTAGACCTTTTCACGGGAGCGACGCACCTGTTGTTTTAGAGGTGTGTTTGTTTGCCCTGTAGAACATATATTGATCACACGCTTCAGTCTCGACCATCGAGAGAGAAGAGAAGAGTTCATGTATTTGTAAGAGGTTAAAGAAGTGAATAGAGGGTTGAGAGTTATTATCCCTTATCTCTGTTCTCCGCACTGTTGAGTGTGAGTGATCCTAAGTTTGCTAGCAATCTCTAACACATTATATGAATTACTCTCTGGTCAGACAAACTCTCTAGTGCATTACAGTTGTTTGTTGTGTATCTGTAAAACATGCTCTAAGGAACTGTCTTAAAATCATACTATTCGTCTGTTGCGAATACTTTCTTTTCGACACTCGAATAACGTCTACATTTCGTATAGTCTAGCATGATCATTGAATAAAATTGTATGTATACATCTGAGATGTCAGTCCCTGATTGAAGAATTGAGACTTTGATCTGTGTTCTTGCTTGTAATTGACATAAGTTTCTAACGTGCTCTAGAAATTTTTGTGTTCTTTAACCATAACCTTGGACTTAAGTTGTTGAGGACTTCTGTCTAGAAACGAACACTTCTCGAACGTGATTAACTAATTGTCTGCACAACCACAAATACATCGAACATTTCTTGACTCTCTGTTGGCACCTTAATCAGCCGGAGTGTAGTATTGCTGTACTACTCTGATAACATATCACCTGTAGAATGCTTTCATTCGATTTGATAGAGGCAAGATTGTCGTTCTGAAATTATTAACACTACGCACCCCAACACAAGTAATATTGGTTACTTTCCAATGTCTATTGACAAACAGATTAACGCATGAAGCCACTTCACTCGAAGTAAATCATAGATTGTACCAAATACATAACTTTCTAACGCTATCCTCTGTGGATTCGACATTATTTACTACAAAATCTATATCAACCTTGTTGTTATAGTACGACATTGCTGATAGAAAAGTATGTATGTTGTGAAATGGTAGTCCCTGACTGAGGAACTGAGTTATTGATCTATATTCGTGTTAGTAACAAAGATATATGTTTCTAACATATTTGCAAGCTAATTAAGTTCTTTAACCATGATTGGACTTTACTTGTTGAGGACTTCTGTCTAGAACACATTAGTTCAAGAATAAGAAACATTTGTTTGTTTGTATGTGCATGCATCCATAAACTATAGTAGAATAGCATCCACTAGATTGAATAAATTCTCCACAAGTAAATAACTTATCTTGTCAGAATGTCTGTGAGATCCATAGGCTCTCAATAAAACACTAGAGTAAAGAGATTCAAAATACTGATTTGAATTCTTATTTAAATCATAGATTAAGAATTAATCATCACAATTTCTTATAATCCACTAACAATAATTAAGTATCTATTTATGTTTCGTCAATCATAAACATTTAGATTTGTATGATTCGTCGATCATAATTTTATGGAATCCAAAATCATAATCATTTACAAGATATTGCAGTATATGTCCCACATAACTCAAAAAAAGTAAGAATAATTTGAAAATATTTTCCAACAGGAAAATACTAGATTTTGGAAACATTCTCCAACCTGGATTCTTAAACAGAACTACTAGATATTCAAGTTCTATATGCCACTGGTAATTAAAGACAGAAATCATACCAAAATGATAATCAATCATCTGCAACCACAAAAACTTTAGATTACCGTCTAGAATCAAATCTAGATACCCAAAGTCCTGCAAAAAATCCATTCAATTCTTATTCGCGGATTCTCTGGGATACAATCACTAATAAACTGAGTCTATTTCTCAACTAAGGAATACTCTATACCAAGAATACTGCATATTCAATACACATAATTTTAGCTGATGAATCCTAATGATTCACTAATCATGCGTCTTACAAGCAATATAATTCAAAATTATCAGTTTCTGGTGAATCTCTCATCACACTAATGGTTCTACCAATTAATTTCATCTTTGAGTAATCAACTACTCAAGTTAATTGCCAATTATTCATAAATCTCAAATGTCCAGGTGCAAATTTCAATTATACTAGTAGTTTAACACCACATTAGATCCTTATCCAAATCATTTTTAAGTTAACCAATAAGTCTTTCACAAAAAGATCCTTTAATATTTGTCACAACAGTACTTGATCATATGTTTATGTTCACCGACTAGGTTAAGTGCACCAAATAGCCCTAGTAACCAGGAATACAAAGTAGATTCATACAAGATTAATCGTGCACATATGTAAATAATCTCACTATGACCCAGTACATAAACTGACACATTCTTATCTGGCAGATTCTTCCATTGCCCACATATGTTACTCACATATCTCACTGAAAATCTTGTAACTCAGCTACAAAAGAATTTCTATTTCTCATGAGTAAATAACATATCCAAAAAATATCTAGGACGAATTCAGTCTCAACAATTTTCCAATCCAATTTACCACTAATAACATAATTTATTCCACTCAATCGACCTCTCACTGATCCCAATACTCAAACTAAGATTAGGTTGATCTAATACAGACTATCCAAACTAAAATTTCTAATCAAACTTACTCCTATTCCAATCAAAATGAAATTAGTAACTTTTGACTCTTTATTGTACTACTTATAGATAATGATTCAAATTTCAAACATGTTCAAAACCTAGTTGATATTCAAGATATCTCCATTTTTGTCTACAATCACTATAGGATGTGGAGTTCTTAGATTTGTTAGAGAGCTTGGTATAATATTGTCTAATCTATGTTTGTGACAGGAAGTAGATTTTACAAGGTCTCTCAAATGCATGAAGGAGATAACACCACATGATATAACAAGATTGGGCAAAACATATTGAAATCTAAACTATCAGTTATAGAAAACCTTAGGATTCTTTTGAGCTGTTTGAAAAACATGTAGAGAAGGACATCTAATTCACGAAGAAATGAGGACAACACATGGTTTCTATCGAAATAGGGTGAAAATGTCATATTTGATAGCTTGTAATGCAAAATAGTAGAAAATCACTCTTGTGCACAACAAATAGCTTCAAAATTAAGAGGCTTGTTTGTCATGTATAAAAGAGATATATAAACCCATGTCAATTTTGTGCATGGCCAGTGTATGTGCAAAAGCTTATTGTTAAAAGACATGCACATAAGTGATATTGATAGCAAATATGCAAAGTGTCTACTTACTCAAAAATCACCTTGGTTTGCTCATTGAGGAAGCTAATTGTAAGGGGCTAACATGCCAAACTATATATCCAACCATTTTGTCGATAGAAAGGACAAGAAGCGTTCCAACAAAAGACTTGGTTGACGGTGATCATTTCACTGGAGAAGCTCGTTGTAGTATTCTCCTTTTTGCTCAAGGAGCTCTAGGAATTAACTTGAAGTTGTGGACCACAACGTGTGCCCTTTCCAATTGTGCATCGGATATAACATGTTGTTGGGGCATTTGTGACTAGGTGCTGAAAAAGTTTCTAATCTTCCCATTAGGAATTGCGTGTTAAAGGTTTATCAATTGCTATGGAGAAACAGCCAGGTAAGGTGTTTTTCTATGTGGTTGTAACACAAGGTAACCCCCAATACCGAGTGTGTGACATGGAATAGACATAAAGGCAGAGTGAAAGTATCCAAGCCAAGCTGCTACCAAACATATAGCCTCATAGCTCCAAGCCACAATGATAGAAGATGATGTGGTCCATGCAAGAAACTTCATGCAATATAAAATGACCAAGAGTGATGGATAATAGCAACTGGAGCAAATTTAGCATGTACAAATAATGTCGAGTGCAATAGTGGGTATCAGATTTGTGATATAAGAGCAACAAGCATAAAAATGGGCCCACATCTGGCCAGATGGACCATAAAAATGATATGTATCTATGTGTGAGGTGAACCATAACAAGTGCTATGTAGTGATGAGAAAGAAACAATCTCGTAATGGTCATGGAAGAGACCACATGAACACTTGCTGTATTTACCATGAATGGCATGTAACAAGATAAGCAAGTGATGTCGAATATACACTCCACACGTGTGAAATCAGATCATCAACATATTCTAATGTTTGATCAATATTTACATGAACCAATGTCAAGTGAGAAGTCACAATTTTCAACATTCCTCCTCACTTCTAACTTGGCAAATCTAGTGTACATCTATCTACAATTCCAAGAGCATATCATAACTTAAAAAATGGATCTTTGGACAAGGGTTTGGTTAAGATATCAGCTATACATTTGGATGATGGTACATGATGTAGTTGCACTTCCTTGGATTGTACCTTCTCCCTCACAAAGTGGTGAGCTATCTCAATATGCTTTGTTCTAGCATGGAAGATAGGATTTGAAGCAATTTGTTGAGAAGCTTGATTGTCACATAATATACAAGGGATCTCCTCGGCCTCTAGCACATGTAGTTCCATCAAGAGTCTTCTTAGCCATAGGAGCTCTTTGGTTGTTGAAGTCAATGCCTTGTACTCGGCTTCACAAGAAGATAGTGAGATTGTATCTTGCTTTTAGGAAAGCCAAGATATCACTCCTCCACAAAGAAATGTTGCAAATGCACTAATGGACTTCCTATCCATCTTGTCACCTGCAAAATCTAAGTCCGAGTAGGCTCTCAAGTGCAAGTTAGATCCTTCATAAAGTATGCCAAAAAATCTAGTACTAGAAACATATCTAAGTACTCTCTTGGCACTTTTCCAATGATGAACTAAAGGAGCTTGCATACTTTGACTCAACTTGCTTACACAAAAACTTAAGTCAAGTCTAGTGATGGTTAAATAGATTAGAGAGCCTATAAGCTTCCTAAAGAGAGTGATGTCCTCAAAGGATGCTTCATCACCTTCATTAGTTGCTTTCACAACATGCTCCATAGGGGTGTCAATCCCCTTACAATCGTTCATACCAAATCTTTCAAGAATGGAAGTAGCATACTTAGATTGACTTATGAATGTACAATTGCTACTTCTAGACACTTCTATCCCAAGTATAAACTTTAGGAAGCCTAGATCTACCATCTTGAACTCACTAGATAAGTCAACTTTTACTTTGCCTATGCCATCATCATCATTTCCTGTCATAATGATGTCATCAACATAAAGAACCAAAATGATGATCTTTCCTTCATTACATTTGAAATATAAAGAAGGTTCATAAGCACTTAGTACAAAGCCAAGGGAATAGAGAAAATCATGCAACCTAGAGTACCAAGCTCTAGGTGCTTGCTTCAAGCCATATAGGCTCTTCCTTAAGTAGCAAACCTTTTGCTCCTCACCAACCTTGATGAAGCCCTCGGGTTGCATCATGTAGATTTCCTCTTCTAAGAAGCCATTCAAGAAGGCATTTGTCACATCCATTTGATAGAGATCCCATTTGAACAAAGTAGCAATTCAAATGATTAATATAATAGTTACAAGCTTAGCTACAGGTGCAAATGTTTTTTCATAATCCAATCCTTTTATTTGAATAAATCCCTTAGCAACAAGCCTAGCTTTGTACTTACTAATAGATCCATCTTGATTGTACTTAATTCTATAAATCCACTTACATGCAAGTGGTTTCTTTCCTCTTGGAAGATTTATAAGATTCCAAGTATGATTCTCTTCTAATGCATCATACTCTACTTGCATTGCATCTCTCCAAACTTTAGATTTACATGCTTCTTCAAAAGATGATGGTTCTTCAAGCAATGTAGCTAAAAAAGAGTAAGAGGTAGAAGATGTAGAGCCTTCCTTTTGCTTTCCCTTGTCCACATAGGTAAGGCTTGAGGGCTCGGCCTTGCTCCTTGATGATCTTCTCAGCCCCTTTTGACTCGGATCCAAATCTCCATCCTCGGGTTTGTCATGATCTTCCTCGGGTTTGTCAAGATCTTCCTCGGATTTGTCAAGATCTTCAATGCACAATGGTTTAGATCCATTTGACAAGCTCTTAGCAAATTGTGACTCATCAAAAAATACATCCTTGCTTACCTTTACTTTCTTGGATGTAGGACCATATATCCTATATCCCTTTCTATTTTCTCCATAGCCAACAAAGATTCCTTTGAAGGAGGTAGCATCTTTTTTCCTTCTAGTCTCCAAAGGAATGTGTACATAACAAGTACATCCAAAGATCTTAAAATCTTTTACATTGGGTTTCTTATCAAACAAGGCTTGATAAGGTGAGATCCCATCTATAGCACTACTAGGAAGTCTATTACACAAATAATTAGCACATGCTATGGCTTCTCCCCAAAATGAGATGGGAAGTGATGCATCAAGCCTCAAGGACTTTGCACACTCACATAGACTCCTATTTTTCCTCTCGGCCATCCCATTTTGTTGAGGGGTGTAGGAACAAGTGTATTGTAACTTAATACCATTGATCTCACAAAAGTCTTTCATTTTATTGGAGGTGTAATCTCCTCCATTATCACATCTTAGTGCTTTGATAGAAGTACTAAGTTGTCTCTCTACTAGAGACTTGAACTTGATGAAGTCTTCATAAACAAGACTTTTCTTTGATAGTAACTCAATCCATGTGAATCTAGTACAATCATCTATAAAAGTTACATACATCAAGGCACCTCCATTACTTGCATGTGAAAAACTATGTACATCAGAATGTATGAGATCCAAGGGAGAGAGAGATCTTGATGAAGATCTCTTGTAAGAAGACTTGTGTGACTTTGCAAGGCCACATGCCTCACACATTCTTGAAAGCTCTTGATAGGCCGAGAGCTAGTTCCTTGCTTGCCATTGACTCCATAGATTGAAGATTAAGATGCCCTAATCTCTTCTGCCAAAGCTCCACTTGAGTTAGCTCCTCCCTAGCCAAGTTTACACTTTCACTTGCAACATTAGCATCCAACTTGAAAAGTCTACCTTGCTTAACGCCACTAGCTATGCACTTATCATTTTTCAAGATGGAACAAACTCCATTCTTGAAATGTTCATCTAGTCCATTGTCCATTAATTGTCCTACACTAAGCAAGTTTCTTGAAATGGTAGGAACATACAAAACATTATCTAGATCTATCATTTTAGATGTGCCTAAGCAAAGAGGTATAGATCCTATGCCATCTATCTTGCATGCTTGATCACTAGCAGTGTATATTAACTTCTTAGAGTCATTACAAGATAATGCTTGTTAAAGGACATGTGGGAACTAGCTCTACTATCTATCCACCATGTGTCTTGACTTGAAGTTGGTGTAGATGCAACCATTAAGGATGTGTTGAATCCATCCTCATCTTCTTCCTCTGGAGCAATGTTCCCTAGATCTCCTTTGGCTTGTTGATTCTTCTTCAAGTAGCATTCTGAGGCAAAGTGTCCTTTCTTTCCACAAAAGAAACACTTTAGTTTTTCCTTGTTCTTCACTTTGCCTTTGGAGGTAGATCCTCCATTTTTCATCTCGGCCTCTTTGCCTTGATTTTTCTTGAATGGATTTTGCTTCTGCTTGCCTTTAGATGTAAAGTTAGCTTTCTCCTCTCCTCCATTAAGTGACATGCTATCCATTCTTGTCTTGAGGTGTAGAAGCCTACTCTCCTTGGCCGCAAGAACATTGTGCAACTTTTCAATGGATGGAAGAGAGTCTTGAATGGCAAATGATTGGACTAAGTTGGTAAACTCATCACCTAGACCATTCAAGATGATTTGTACTAGTTCTTGATCTTGGATCTTCTCTCCTATTGCACTTAACTCCTTGTTAAGAGATTTGATCCTAAGGACATACTCTTGTCCACTCTCTCCACTTCCTTTCATGCTTTGGAAAACTTGATTTTTTAGCATGAGGATTCTTGAAGTATTGTTGGATTCATAAATGCTCTTTAATGAATCCCAAGCCTCTTTGGATGAGGTACAAGAAGACACCTCTTTCAAGAGGTCATTGCATACATTTAACTTTATGCAATGTAGAGCTAATCTTGCTCTCTTCTTGTATTTGGCTTGTTCTTGGGGAGTTTGAGGCTCTTCCTCTACTCCTTGAACTATGTCATATAGATCATGGATCACTTGGAGTGATTCCATTCTCACTTTCCAAATGGAATAATTTGTGGAAGTGAGTTTCTCATTTGATTCCATCAAATATCCACCCATGGATGACATTTTAGAATGAATGCTCTTTTAAAAATCACAAAGATTTTTGAATTTTAAAAGATCTATGAAAAGGCCTAAAGCTTACTAGAATGCCTATAGGCTTGTCTCTATCAAACTAGCACACAAGCTTGAATGATACTTAAAGATCTTACCAAAAATTCCTAGCCTTTCACTCTCACAAAAAAATTGCTTTACACTTTTCTTAGAGATTTCACTTCAACTAATGATCTGAACAAATCAACCTCTAAGATCTGATCTTAGACTCTAAAAAGAAATGCTTCAATGATCCAAAACACTATTTGGTCATAGGCATTAGCTAGAATGAATCTAGATCAATACTATGCTTCAAAAAGCACCAAAAATGAACTAGTATTGTGATTTTGGGACCAACAAACACAAAGTAACTTGAATTGAAAGTTGTTGTACGGTTTCACACGTGTGAAAAGTACATACACAGCCTCCAAGTCGTTTTGATCCAAATGATTACAAGCTATCATTCTAGAGGAACTCGCCCTCACTAGTATTGGCCAAAAACAAATTTTGCCAATGATCTTTACAAGATTTATGATTCAATGATCACTTTCTTACTTAGCTTTGATACCATGATAAATTTTACAGTTTTTAGGACAATAATGATTGTACTTTACAATCATAGAGAGTTATTGGTTGCTTAATCAGTGAATCTATCAAGTTCTATACATTAGATCTTGATCTAGATTCACTATACTTGGATTTAAGCAAGAGCAATGGATCAACACATCATTTTTTAGTAAGAGCGGCCTCACACGTGTGGAGTACTGTCCACTGTACGGCCTGCACCTGAAACAAGTACAATGATACTAGATAGCAATCATACATAAAAATCACAAGACAAATGACTAGAAATCTCACAAAAGTGTAGAGTACAAAAGTCTCATAAATCTTCTTAGCAAAATGATGATCCTTTTATGGATCAAGTACATCCATGAGTCTAGTACAGTCCAGCAGGCCTTCACACGTGTGAAGAGTGCCACATCACTCAGATCTATCCATTTGATCCATCCTTGATCCTTATCCAATAGTTGACCTTCTAGAATATGACTAAAATCCGTGTGGAGCTGTTCCCACGTGTGAAAGAATGTACTGTTTATATATATCCAGATTGATTTTGTATCATTCTAGTTAGTGTGAACATGAAATGACTAGTTTTTAGTCAAGTTGACTAGTCACCTACAAATTAGCTTTTCCTTGCATGTGCATGAGTAAATGCTCCCACATGGCAAGTGGATGTTCACACGTGTGTATAGAGTACTAGAAGATAAGAGGACCATTTTCCTTAGATCCTATTTTGTAAGAAATATTCCTATATTCTAGGAGACCATTCTCCAAGCGTTGATAATCATTAGGAGTATTTTCGACTTCGTAACCTATTATACTCCCACATTGAATGTCATCTATATTTGAAAATTGAGCTTCTACTGACGCTGCCAAAGAACACAAACACAAATTCAAAATCAAACCTATTATTCACTCCTAAATAATGCAAGATTTTTAAATCAAACAATAATTTCAATTGAAACTCAAAGTGTCCCTTTAAAGAGACCTAAAATATATTCCAAAAGAAAAACTCTACTTTGATTTTTTACAACATGCTCTCTGTTTATTTTCAATATAAAAACTCAAATAAGAGACATATCAGTAAAGATTTGACTTAACAAAAATAATGAAAATGCATGTTTCTCAAAACCCAATACAAAATCAATCTTTTTTTAAGATATCTAGAATACATTTTCAATGAGAAAACACTGAAAATTGAATCCAACACAAAATAACAAGAAAACATGTTTCTCAAAATCCAATACAACTCAAATTGCAGCACAACATCACTCCAATGTAATCTACTCAATTTTCCATATATCTATTAAAGGTACATTGCAATATCACATTCTATGTACAACTCACACAACTCACATCATTTGTTGAGCTTAACTTTAATGTCTTAATCAAATTTTAAACAAGTATGAAATAGGAAGTCCCACAGTACAAATCTCAATGTGATGCAACAATAGATTTAAATTCAATGTTGAGGTATAAAGTGAAAGGTTAACAAGTATGATAGCACTCATCATTCAAGATCAAGTGAAGATTGTTCTCAAACCAATTACAATCAAACATGCTAAAAAATAATTGAAATTTAACAAAACTGAAATTGCAAAACAAATATCTCATTTATTGAACTGTACTAAGCAATCAAGATATGCTGAACAATAGCTAAAATTTAGCCTTTTCCAATATCTCATATATTTAGCTTTGCTATGCAATCATATTTGCAACATCAACTAGATTATAATTGCTCAACTCGAACCAAGCTCCAAATGTTTTCATGCATGTGTATACCAAAGTAGAACATGAGATACATAAGAGTTTTCAAAGCAATGTCAACCATATAGCTTCCAAACTCTACTAATACTTTTCACATTATATTTTGAACTTCTTGATCACCCCTGATTTGGTCATTGTCATTGCTCTTGTTATCTTCCAACATTTGGTCATTTTCATGCATTACATCCTCCTCATCGAAGACATCTTTTTGTTTTTCCATGTGTTGCATCAATTCTACTGTTGCTTCTTTTGAAAAGCCAATTGGTTCAAAGTACTCATCCTCATTGTCATTGATATTTGCACAATCTAATATCAATGCTTTAGTTTTTGAAATGGGATGGTAAATAAGTATTTCATTATAAAATGCTTTCAAAAACTCGTCTCTTTTGAAAATGTCAACAAGCGAGATAGGATGTCTTTTCTTGACAAGAGATGCCCTTCCTAGAGCTCCATAGGTAGGTAAATCCATCCAAAATATAGTTCGACTCAACTGCAATTGAAAAACAATGTTCGTAAAGTTGATAGTACAACTTATGGACATATATTAAATAAGGAAAACTTACATTTAAATTAATACAGATTGATGCAATGTATTACATGTATGAAATTCAAGCAATCATGTTAACATATCGATGAAATGGTTCAATTCCACCAGAAATCTTTACCATACTGTCGGATCACTGATTGTACATGGCCAAGAGGTTTCTCTACCGCTTTGAAATAATACCTCAAGTAGTCATTAGAAGGAATGAAGATAATGATGCAATAATGAGTTAAGGTTGTTCTTATATCTATAAGACGAAAGGTATTCAAAAAAACTCTTTTGTACAACTAGAAAATGAAGTGGAATCAAGGATACCTAATGTAATATGAGTCGACGGATGGACATAGAAAAGAATCTATGAAATTCGGGTCATCAATTTTATTAATGACCCAGGGCTCATCTGACTGGCTATTAGATAAACTATGTACACAATCATATTTATATTTGATATATTCTATAGCTATGTCAGGTAAACGTTCAGTTTTTTTATTTGTATGTCTCGCTATTTCTAACCAACCTCTACATTTTAAGGACAAAATGTCTAGAAACTCGAATAAGGAATTGATATTTTTTTTCTAAATCACACCATTTTTCTTTAGACCTATTAAGCTCTTCTACAAAATAAGACTTAATGGCTTTTCTCAATAATCTATGATCTTTAACATGAATGCAAAAAGCTTCTAGAGTTACTTGTAGTAGAATTGCCTCAAGGAGTATTTTCAACATCTTCAAACTTGAAAAGATCCGTTGCTTAGCCCATCAAAAAGTGTTACCATATCTTTTTCTTTCAAACCTTGCATAGGTTGTAAAAGATGACCTGTTATGACAAACAAACAAAAATGCAAGAACGTAAATATTAAATACGAGTGTTTTAAAACATAAATGATTGATATGTCAAATTGACTTATCTACTTATACGCACCTGATATACACGTCATTTATGTGCGCGTGTTTGTTATCTCCCCACAATTATTTTGCAACTTTTCTGTTGTCCACATTTGACAAATCTTTTTCCACATTTTCCAATTCTCATCAGTTAGGAGGATCCAATTGTAAACCTCTTTCGGATCATTCTTTCTCACTACATTTATTAGCATGCTTTTGAAATTCTGCACCATCATTGAAACATAAACCTAAGTGATTTATTCAAATTACACAAGAACACTACAAACATTATTAGATCATACAAAAAAACATACAACATACCTTCCATTCTTCAGGAGCCTGGCCACCTTTCTCGTGTCTTTTAGGATGACCCAATGACTCCCATTGCATTCTAGCTTGATACAACAACTCCATATAGGAGCTTTTCGAATGGTATTTTTCAGACACTTCATTCAAAGCTCTAGATATGGTTACACAATCAACAGCCGAAATTGAATGAATTAGAATACGATATTTCCTCGTCTCATAATATTTTCTCAATTTATCAACATTTTCAATTTTGGCCTTGTTATTGTGCAATGTTCCTAGAACTTTCTTCGCAGCTCCAATTGTATGTTGCGCGTCGACAATATAAAATTGTACACCGACTTTATGCACATCATCCAGAACTTTTACCTCCAACAATTCAACTGATCCATCTTCATTCTTACGAAATGGGATCAAATCAACAGGAGTAGAAACTATTCCAGGCGACGTAAGAAATAAGTGCACTAATTTCTCACAATAAGTAGCATTAAATGGTTGGCAGTTGTACTGAGCTGGAGGTAGCACGCAATTTCCAACAACTATGTTCGGTGTCGTTTTGATACCAGGAATCTTGTTAAAGTGTTCTTTGGAGTTGGCAAGCGAGCAAAAGCTCAGAATCTATCGAATCTCTAAAAATTTCATTGGTGGCAAAACAATCGGATACAAAATTTGCAATATATTTGAGTTGCATGGTACTATATCATATGATGCACATCACTATCATATGAGATTATGTGACATTATGTACTTCCGCTAGCAAACTTTCTTTCTCATTCTAATTACAAGTATGTATTTCCTAAAACTATCAACAATGAATATGTCATCTCTTGTATGCACAAGTATTCTTCCATATGGACCATATGAATGTTCTTTGCAAAACCTAATATCAATTCAATTCAGCCTATTAGAATGGAAATTGGGACATACCCAACACTAGACAGTAGAATCATTAACAGAGCATTGATTGGTTATGCAAGTGCTTGTTTTCAGAAATTGAGTCTTCCCAAGCATTTTTCTAGCTAAGTAGCGCCGGAACGACGTTCCGAACCCCCAAGTTCTGAAACACATCATTCTGGAACTCCAAAATGATGTTCCAGAAAAAATGGAATTTTTTTTTATATATCCATGTCTCCAAAAGGCTCACAGTTGCTAAGAATCACCTACCAAACTAGAGCTACTACTATGAGAAAGCTTACTTCTGAATAATTCAATGCCTATCTTGCAAGCAAAGTTAGCTCCCACATGCAGCCTTGAATTCTTGCCATCTCCTAGTGAACGGATTGGTAGATCTTCCACGATGTTTTAATTCCAACCTATTGATGATCATCGATCCTCTTCAGCAAACCAACTCAGTACAAAGCAATGAACAAAGTCAACAATGAACTACAAACATACATACCACAGTCCAACAAATAATTGTTGTTGATCTCGTAACAAATCTCTGCATGCTCACATGTAGCGGCCAACCCTGTAAACTTCCTTGTAGACCAACAAGCTAGTTGTCTTCTAGCAACTTGAACCTGTAGAGAACACACTAGACCTACAACACCACCTCCTCTCTTCGAAAATAATCAAATCAATCTATGCATAATCCCATTCGTTGAGTATTTCATTCTCTTGAATCTTGAACCGAAGCTCTTATACCATGTTAGAGAACCGACTTGCTCATAAATTGGAACCAAGATAATATTCCTATTGTGATTAAACAATAGCCAAACACATGGGAGAGAACACAAGTGACGAGACAAACTTTAACTACCCTTATAGGTGGTAGGGAACACTACATTATATATATTTTAGCATCGATGTCTCCATGTTAATAATGAAAAAGCAACTTTGAAGCAATTACCTAAACGATGTCTCTAAATACGGTAAAAGTATCCAACACCTATCTAAAGCAAAACTTGTGCTCTAAATCAAGCACTAGAACCTCTAACTTGAGTCTAACTAAATTCTAACTTGACATTACCAAAATGGTCCTCCAAATGGACCAAGAATATGATCTTCATCAAGATAATAAAACCATTATATATTCTTCCATATGGACCATGTGTCAGCCTTTGATTATATATGGTCTGTCTAGATATGGAACAATATGGTTTCCAACTAATATTAGAGGTAAGAAATGAATATTATTTTCTAACATCAAATTGTTCTGATAATAACATCACTGGATGGTGTAGAAATACACCAATGTATTATTTTCATTGAAAAAAACATGGGTGAAAATCACTTGAAATGTATTCTCATGAAAAAACAACATGGATGAATATAGCATAACTCTACATAATCTATTATAAAAGGGAAAATTATAACTAGAATTTTAGCAATTACTCAATTTCACATAACACTATCATAAACTATTATAAGAAAACAATGACAACAAAATTTGGCACCATACAATGCTCTTTGCTTTGCAAAATTTTGCCAATATTACAGACAATCTATCTTGATAAAAGTGTATTGAGTAGCCTCTGATGTCTGCTGCTCTAGCTAATGCCCTTTTTCACACTTGAAAAAATCATGTCTGTTACAATACGATGAAAATCATCCACTTCAAGAAGTATTAATGTTTTCCCTTCAACAACAACAAAAAGGGCAATATAATTAGGTTATTAGAATTTGATTCTACAATTTGAGCCTCTCCATCTTGCAAAATCTGAAACCTATCAATTTCTACCAATATCAATGCTTTCCCAAAGACAACAAGATGGTGGAAATATTCAACAGCCGAGTAGCCGTTGGAAATTGTTGCGTATTGAAGAGGATCCAACTGGGGCCGGGAGACATGTCTCTCTGATTATCTGTCAAAAATTTTCACACTTGGAGTAGATCCGTGGTGTATATCAGTAGACATAGTAATGGGTTTGGGAGCATGCTTTTGCTAACAAAGAAAAGATTCTAGCTTCACCATAATCTTGTGGATGCTATCTGGGAGGATCAACCTGCTAAACGAATCTTCCCTGCTCATATCTAGTCCTTAATGTGTACTGGTCTTTCGACCAAGGAAAAGATTAAAGCTGGTAGAGAAAGGGTCTACAATCGTCATATCAACTCTGGATATGACCGAGTACGTGGCAAACAGAGATAAGAAGCTTGAGTTTCTTTTTCATAAACTTGCTACCTGAGTGCAAGGAGCAACGAGGCTAGGCAACAGATATGTTCATAGCAGCAGAACTGGATGCTTCGACCTATGTTGGGCTCAACGTTTGTAGCAATTTGCCATAATCCTCATGCTCCTCGAGCCAATCAATCTCATTGGGGCACAAGGTTGCCATTAAGATTTTGAATCAACAGACTAGGTAGGAAAGAAAACACTTACATAGAGCGTGGAAAGAAGGGGATCAAGAAAACAGACTAGGTAGGAGAAAATGACACTTACATAGAGGGTGGACGATTAGAAAGTGTGAATCCGCGAAAAAGCAGGTGCGCTGTCAATCCAGCTTGGGCCCACAGCCACAGCACAGACTCCGATTTGCAAAAGCAGGTGTGCTGTAAATCCAGCCAGTGCCCACAGCCACAAAGCAAGATGCCACCAGATTTCGCTGCTTGATTTCTTCTTGCCTGCGAAGCGCGCTGCTCATGATTAAATGTCTCTCCTGTTTTCGCTGCTTTTCTCTCTCTCTCTCTACCTACGATCCATGTGCAGTTGACTGGCCATTTCTCCATAATAGGATTTTGTTCTATCCTTCTCAAGTGTGCGACCTTACTTTGCCTATATATTGTATGTAACTTTTAGATTAGAGTGATTAAACATTTACAATTAATCATGAATTACAAGAGTAGTAGATTAGTCACGATCTAGAATATTCCTACTGATGTCATGATATCTGATCAGATATCTGTACCCCATGGTACTTGGTTGATCTTCTTGGTCAGTTGAGGAGCACGACTGATTTCGTGTTTTGTCGTGTCGTGTCGTGTCATGTCTTGTTGTCTTTTGTCAAAAATTCAGAATTGAAAGCTAGCAAAGCTTTAGCATTAGAAACATTTATTTTCTTTAGCTCCCTCTCAAAGCATAATAGCTTGACGACTCCAAGACTGCTCCTCTATCTCTCGAATAGACCTTTGTGAAAATGTCAACAACCATGTCTTTCGTTCCAATGAAGGTGGTCTGCAGTATCTTCTTTCCAATCAGATCCCTGATCAAGTGGTACTTGATCACAATGTGTTTCATCCTTGAGTGAAACACAGGATCTTTCGTTAGATGTATTGCAGATGTGTTATCCATCTACAAAACCAGAGGTTCTTTCCTCGTTTCGCCCAATTCTTCCAAGAATTGTTTGAGCCAAATTATCTCATTGGCCATCTTTGCTGCTACAACATACTCTACTTCGCAGAATGACTGAGCTACAATGGTCTGCTTCTTACTGCCCCAAAGAATTGCTGCTCCTGATGCAATGGTGCGTCCTCTTGAGACACTTTTACAGTCGTCCTGAAGGGAAAACCAGCTCGCATCACTGTAGGAAAGATTTCCCAACTTTGCATCACGATAATAACACAAACCATAATCCTTTCTTAATTGAAGATATTGCCAAATTCGTTTTTGCAATATTCGAATGTGTCAATCCAAGATTCGTGCAGAATTGGCTCATCCTGAACACTGCATAAGAAATGTTAGGACGTGTGGTATCTGCAAGGTACATCAATGATCCTATCAGTTTCCTGTATGGTGTGAGCTGCATCAATTTTCTCGCTTCTAGAGTCCTCGAACAATTTTCATTCATCAGCACCGCTCCTGCAAGCATTGGAGTACTCGCTCCTTTGCAATTCAGAATCCCGAAATCCTCTAGGATTTGCTGGGTGTATCTGGACTGATGAAGGTAACTTACCTCCCTCATAGTCTCTATCAATCTGCAAGCCAAGATAACACCTGGCTTCTCCCAGATCTAGTCCACAGTACTCTTGGAGCTTTCGAGTAGGCCATCATGTATCTAGCAACTTCCATCAAGGTTCTATTCTTTCTTTCTACAACAACGTTGTGCTGTGGTGTGTAAGCTGTAGTCCTTTTGCGAATGATACCACGATCATTGCAGAAGTCAGTGAAGCGATTTGAGATGTATTCGCCACCTCGATATGTCCTGACCTGCTTCACTTTGTTGCCAATGCATCTCTCTGCCCAATTCACATACTCTGTGAATTTGTCAAGTGCTTTTGATTTATTCTGAATAAAATACACTCTGGCAAATTTATTATAATCATTAATGAAGGTTATGTAATATTTCGAGCCCTACTGAGATCACATTGAAAGGCCCACAGATGTCAGAATGCACTAACTCCAGAATCTTGGTCGTTCTATAGGAGTCTTTGACAAATGGAGTGCGTGACATCTTACCCTTCAAGCATGCATCACAGATGGTCGAATTGTTCGCATTCAAGATGCTGGCCTCTGTTATTGCTCCATGATGGCTTGCTTGTTAAAGGGCCATTGAGTTCATATGGCATAGTCTTCGGTGCCATAGAGTGTGTGACGATTCATCATGAGTCTGATGCACTTGAACTGTAGGTAGGCGTACCTTCAGGTGATATAGATTACCTTTTCTTCTGTCTTGAGTGATCAGGGTACTAGTACTGGCATCAATAACATTGCATGATTTGTCCGAAAACGTCACACACATCTCTGCCATTCGTGTTGAGCCACAGTGAACCAATACTGTTCACTTGATGTTTGGATCCATCTCCAAAAACTATGAATCTTGATGGATCTGCACTTCAAAAATCAGACATAATTCGTCTTGATGTCACAAAGTGTGAGGTAGCTTCTGAGTCTAGGATCACCTCCTGTGTGTCAAGTGTTGACGATGCACACACGTCTGGACAAATGTAGGCGGTCGAATTATTTCTGTTTGATCTTTCTTCGCCCATTTTTGAGCTCTCTGGCTCCTCGACATAGGACCAACTATTGTTGTTTTCCTGTCTGTTCTGTGCTGATTTGTTTCTTGGGTTCAGTCGACAGTCCATGGTTGCATGACCCTTCTTATGGCAGTGGATACACTCAATTTTTGGATTGAGCCAACACGTATCGACTGTGTGCCCATTGCGTCTACATCTCACGCATGTCTTCTTGTCTCCACCTTGTTGTTTTCATAAAAATTAACAATATTCACAAAGCATTAGAGAAAATAGCATGGCACATGAGGATGCAAATCGGTTGAGTCTCCTCCTCTCTATTAAGCATGAAAATGGAGTACAAGAGGTGTCTTTTTATTCTTGGGGAGGCCCTTGCCCATGTGCTTCTATTGGCTATTTCATTGTGGCAAGAATTGAAATCCTAGCCTTTCAAAGAAAACACAACTAAATCTATGGTGCACAAAGAAGCACACTCTACCTACCACCAATTTGACTTTGACTTATAACTTGAAACTTAACGACCTAGACTTTGGACATTCTATATTATTTTATTTACATGGCCCAAGTCTATTTTATTCCATGGTGCAATATTTTACATGTGCTCATTGGGTTATGGACTTACGCTCGCAAGATGCCACGACCCTCGCACATATTTTCTATTTTTGTTGGGCTTATTTATTTATGTATAGAATATACCCACAACGTCATAGTAATTGTTAGATTTTTAAATCCGGCTTTCAATATGTTGGATTTTCATCCCATTGCATATTGGTCATTTCACCAAATGTCAAAGTTAGGAAATAATGTATAAGTCTCCAACATTCCACCAAGGAAAGTGAACCATTGAAGTTTCGTTGATGCCAAGATGGAGTTCATCTAGATATGATTGGTCCAAGACTATACTTTAAGACATGATTGAAGATGTTTTGTTTATTTGCTTTCTCATTTTTGGACATGTATTCAAGTATGTCTTTTTGTAGAGCTAAATATTGTGTATTAGTGGATAAGAGAATTACATGTTTAATCTAGTACATAATTAATATATATGGACGTACAACGTGAAAACTAAAAAAAATGAGCTAACTCTCATTAAATGTAATCCAACTGAATAAAAATAAAATAGTTATGTTTTCAAATCATTTTTTTGTCGTTGTCTAGTTTACTGTTAAGCCTTTGATAATGGTTGAAATTACATTGAGTGTTGTTGCAAGTTTATTTTGCTATGTAATTGGTGTTATATGTTAGTTTTTGAGTGTTTTTGGCTAGATGTTCGTTCTGTGATGTCTTTCAAAATTACAAAGCTCTGAATCATTGAATCTGTTTGCATTGTTTCAAAAGTTGACTCCAATTGATCTTTATCAAGCAAATATGCCATTGTGTTCGTATATACCAAACACAAACCACTTTCAACAATATTTGTTTCATACAAAGTAAGGATTTCTTGTATCATTGGATTGTTTGAGAGACTGTGGTTGAGAATTGTTTTCAAAAGCTTTCTTGTTTCTCTGTAGTATTTTTAGATTTTTGTAGGTTGGTATTAAGAAAAACTATATGAATTTCAAAAACATATTGTTTTACAATTGTTCCTTGTAAATATCTTGTTGCTCTACCTGTTGTTTCAATTGATAAATGATTAAAGGTATAGTTTGTAGATTGATGAAATGAAGTTTTAATATTGACCTTGCGTAACTAGAAGATACAGTCACTAAGTGGTTTCTCTAATGAATTTAGTTGAAATTGAATGACAAAAAAATAATGACAATAAGCTCTTGATTTTTGAAATAAATATTATGCTCTAATATTGCACTCCTTGTAGAAAATCAGGCAACAACAACAAACCTATGCAATAAATAAGTTGGTGCAGAAAATGTTACAACATCATAGAATCTTTTACATTATAACCTTTTTTAAGATGATGTGAAATTTTTTCCAAGACTTAAAGAATGTGCTTGAATTAGTCTTTCAAATAACCGAATGATAGTTAATGATGTGGTGTAAAACTGTCATGGTTGTGCGGGGCGCGCGCGCGCGCGCGCGTGTGTGTGTGTGTGTGTGTGAGAGAGAGAGAGAGAGAGAGAGAGAGAGAGAGAGAGATGACTACTCTCATTTGCACAACTTACCTCAAGTGTGTGAGTTTTACTAATTCCGCTCTTGCCTCGAATCCACAAAAGACAAAAAATTCAAATCCTAAAACCCCCACAATAGAAGGAAACAAATTGAATGGCAGATTCAATAATTTCATATCGAACATTGTGATTAGGTGGGTTGTTAAATCATTCAGTTCCAAAGAATGGGAGTGCCAGGCATTGATCCAAATAGACTTCAGAGCACACATCCTAAAAAGAACGAGCAAGAGAATTCACACATAATCTGATTGCACATAACCGTAAAATGAAATTCAAAATGTGCTACAACAATCAAACATGGAACGCCTCAAACAATCCTTCAGTGTGAGGTTGATGAATGAATATGAAGTGGGTCCTGCAATTCATGAAAGGTTGACTCAAGAAAGGCTATAGGTACGGATTAGAGTAGGATCCTCAAAAGGTGCGTCCTCAGCCAGACTTTTTTTTTTAATTGGCTGCCTTGGCGCCACGTGTCTGGGCATCCAAAAGACTATCCCATAAGCATATCTATGGGATTTTTGGAAGGAGACATACAGGCAAGCATGCCCATAATCTCCCATGTATGGGTGCCCGAGCATGAAAGTGCTCGGCGTGGCTCTCGCTGCCCGCCGCCGCAGGGAGCTGCCCGGCGCCACACTCCTGCTGCCCGCCGCCACCACCCGAGAGGTGCCCGGCTCCCGCCCACACGCCCCTGACATAGGTGCCCGCAAAAAGTTGGTCGTCTGTCAATTTTTGGCGGTCCCTGCCCACCCGGGCATCGGGGTCACGTGGCACCCAGCCACTCGGCCGGGGCCAAACGCCCGGTGCTAGGATTTGAGGTCTTTAGTTGACATATACATGTGAGTTTTGATTAAGCTATGCTCACTCCCAAACATTTAGGGCATTGTGGGTAGTTTTGAATAAAGAGCTACAACACGGCTGAGATACATTAAAAAAGCATATGCGTTGAAGTGGGTTTAGGAGCAGATTGAGTGGATTGAAGGAAACAATTCATTTACTGGTGCGATTTTCGCTACTGGGCGGCAGCAGCGAGACAGTGAAAGGAGAAGGTGCTATTCCAACTTCCATCTGCAGAAATTTTTTACAAGGAACCATTCGGGATTGTGTGATGTATTTCTGATAATTCGTGTAGCAGCGGACAGAAGAGATAGAGAGCATAGCAGAGAGAGGGAGAAACACGTAAACTAACTACATTCTTATTCAATTGATTATAATGAAGGGCGAACTGCCCATATACATAGAGACGATGAGAAGGCGACCTTTTGAGGGAACGCGTCCTTTCGGGACCCAAGTCTCTCTGTTGTTAACTAGTTATTATGTGTAGGTGTGAAAGCATACATTATTATCCTTAACACTCCCACTTAATGGAGTATTCACACCATTAATTATAACAGTAATAGTATGTAACATGATCTTGTACAGATCTTATTTAGATTAGCATTATTATATTATGACAAATAGTATGTAGCATGATCTTGTACAGATCTTATTTAGATTAGCATTATTATATTATGACAGTGTTGTCACTGCTCCACTTCATGTGAAAGCACATTGGTTTTGTTTTGATCTTGTGTCTTCATGGTCTATGTCTCTGGACTGCAAGAACTCCATGTGAGCTATGTTGAAAATGTCAATGCTTTCCAAACATCTGCACATGGCCTATTATTCAGCTTTCTGACATCTGCAAGAAGGTCCACTTTAATCATTAGTGTGTATATTTGTTGCTTGCTTCAGCAACTTGATTTGATCCTGCTCCTCTTTGGTCTATGCTTCTTAACTGCATCTTCATGTGGACTGTGGTAGAAGACGTCTCTTCCTTCACCTGCACACGGACTTTGCTTTAATTCAGCTTTCTGGCATCTTCAAAGAGTTAGCTTGATCATTGTTTTCTTGATTGGTTGCTTGTTTCAGCAACTCTCAGTTGATTGTTGGTTGACTGCTGGTTGATGCAGTCCATTTTGTTTGATTGTTTCCCGAACAGATTTGCATGAAAATGACAAACGGACCAGGGTTGCTCTCAGACATTTTTAGCTTTGTGAATATTGTTCAAGTCAGGTTCGGGCTACACTAGAACACCTCAAACGTGTTAATTTCTTCACGATGAACAAAATCATTTGCTACACTTCTTCACGCAACCACCAGACTATCAAAGAAGGTCTTAATAGTAATCGTGAACATTGCCTCTGTGTAGCAGTCTGTCAACGAAAGTCTCTAAGAGTCAACATAGCATGCATTAGCTAGTTTCTTGGAGGATCGTTAATAAAGCTATCATGAGCGCAGCATAAATATTTGCAAGGCTTTTTGTTTTAAACAGATCATTATGGACCATGCAGCTTTAGCACTCAAGGCTGACTTAACATGCATTAACTGCTCATCATTAAGGCTGAGATGCTCATCATTAAGGCTGAGACAGATAGTTGAGAATGCTTTACGCTCACGCTTCTCATAAGCCTTCAGTATAGGTGGAGTAGCATCTTCATAGGAGGAATTGGATTCACCACCAAATCCAAAGATCTTTCTCCTCTAAAACCATTTGCATTTTAAACTTCCACAAATGAAAATTATGCCCATCAAATTTCTCTATAATCAAACGAGTTTCTTGCATCATGGAAGACATTTGTCTTCAATGCTGGTTTCTGTGAGGCAACGATCAGCAGGAGGCGGATAGCAGGAGGCGAATGAACATATTTTGCACAGTGTGCGTTCACAAGCAGTCTCTCTTCGTACACATAAAATAACCGTCCTTGCTTCGACGTCCGGGGAGGAGTCGTGTCAGGAGCGTCAGATGTTCGCGCGTCAGTCATGCGTCAGGCAGAATGCATGTCAGAGGGCTGGCTCTGATACCATGATGTATTTCTGATAATTCATGTAGCAGCGGACAGAAGAGGTAGAGAGCATAGCAGAGAGAGAGAAACACGGAAACTAACTACATTCTTATTCAATTGATTATAATGAAGGGCGAACTGCCCATAAACATAGAGACGATGACAAGGCGACGTTCTGAGGGAACGCGTCCTTTCGGGAACCAAGTCTCTTTGTTGTTAACTAGTTATTATGTGTAGGTGTGAGGGTCCAGATCACGTGTTTGCGTGCATTTGAAATTTTGTCCAATTTCTATACTTACAAAATTACTTACAGCATAAAAAATCTTTCTTGTATATGTTAGTTATCTCTCATTTATATTGAAACTATGAGATTCTTTGCAGATCAAAGAAAATTATGGACCAGGTGAAACAACTCGAAGCAAGAGCGAAAGTAACAGCCATAGACATGGATCCAGGAGGCATACCACCTCAGATCAGGCCGGTACGGTAGCGAGTCGTCTGTGTTTGCCAAGAGAACATAATTTTTCTCTGCTTTTGTGATGTTTGATTAGGCATTTGTCGGTGCAGCCCAACGTCGGGGATATTGAGGAGAACTACGACCTTAGGAAGTGCATTCAGCGCAGAGTACCTGATTGGTTTCGACGTCGTACGCATCTTGAGACTTGAATTACATACATCTTTCTCTGCAGTGACAAATTTCATACGATAGTTTGCTAGATTCTAAGCGTTTCAGTGTACGGTGAAAATTTTTGCACTAGAATATTTGCTTAAAGCTGATAGAACTTTAGCACTAACCGCTTGCCCCGTTCCAAACTTTGTGTTAGATTTGGCGAAGAGACCACGTGTTATATCTCGCGACGAAGATCCAATTGAAATTAAAGGTAATGGTTCATCGACAGCAGAAAAGCAAATCACACTCGCACATAAGAGCAATCAGCATTCAGTGATTACAATCACAATGACACACAAACAATTGCTGGAAGAGACTGACAATCAAAAGGCGTGTATATTAATGCATCATTCAGTACATTTTTTTATATTGTTTCATCCTACGTGCCAAGAACCAGCTAGTGATCACGCTCCATAGTTATACGTAACTTTAGATCCAATTTGTTCAATTCTTCACTGCTCTTTTGATAGAACCAATTTGAGCCCATCTGGAAAGCCTTTTGGTGGTTGGCATTAGCATGATCTCCATTAACTTCATTTACAAAAACCCATCATGCCCAGTTGAACGTGCCCAGCTACAAATTTTGAATCCCATAGGGAAATGCCAACCCTCCATGTTTTGAAGACAAAAATCTAAGATTTTTAGAATAAGCAAGTCCTCGAGTCTATACCTAGATAATACATCATGAGATAGCAATGTTTTGGTAGGTGTTGTTGTAAGATCATGCCAATATGGCTCTATAGTTTGTTGATTCAAATGCCCACCTATTACAATACAGATTCGAGTTGGGTTTATGAAGAGATTGCTTAGTTGTTTTCTCCTATCTCAATAAAATCACTTACTTTGACCTTGCACTACGCTATCTCCATCAATCAATAACTTGTTGGAAACTAGGACATGCAAGTACCACGAGATGATAGAGTAATTGACAACCCATGACCTCCAAGATATCCTTCTTCTCACTTTGCCTTAATTTGAACTTCTTTGGTTGGAGCTAAAGACATTTTATTTGCTGCACATTAACATAAGATCTAAGGTAGTCAATTAGCAATTTGTATGCTTGTGCTATAAGGCGTCCATGACAAAATTCAAAATTCTTCATGTATTCTTCTAGTTTGATTGCTAGCTTTTTGTTGCCATTTATTGCCTCTTCACTTTCAAGCTAAACAATTTTGACTTGTAGGTTCCATCGTGGCCAAGAATGTACTGGAGGTTGAGGATGACGGTGATGATAAAGTTGTAGTGGTGTCTGACAATCGAGGATGGCGGTGATGATTATGTCATGCTGGTGTCTCAAGACAATTGAGGATGGCGGTGATGATTATGACATGCTTGTGTCTCAAGATTGATTATCTCCTCAATTATGCAAACAATGAGTAGGAAACATGTCCCTTGGCATGAATAGTGAAGCAACGAAGAAATTTGAAATTCAGTCCATTCACTAAGAGAATGGAACTCTTTGCTATTTGCAATTCTTTATTCCTTCTATTCTACTTCTAAATGTGGATGCAATTTATATATGAAAATTAGTTCAAAATATATATATTCTCAATGAATAGGATTGGTGAAAATTTATTTTGTAAGTGTCCTTTTTGTTCTTAAGTCATGGCCATAAATTGAGCTTCATTGCGATACTTTTATGTTGCTTATCCTCAGTTGCAAGCTCTATAATAACTTACCATCTTTGTAGAAGCATTCAAAATTCATGATTGACTTTTGTCCCAAAAGGAGCAAGTCAGTTTATAGGCATGTCATAGTGAACAAGGCATATCTAACATTTCGTCACAATTTGTTTCGATCCTTTGTAATCAACATGCAAGTTACACAAAAAAATTTCTTACTCTAAGTTTTTTTTATAAAAAAAAGAGGATGAAAAAGTGTTTCAGCCATATTCAACTAAGGACATGAAATAGTCCTAATATGGTAGACCGACCCTTCAAAGTTCGAGATTGTTGGTCACGTCGAGATTTAATTCCATGTCAAGGCCAGTTGTGACTAATGACCTTGAGAGGATCCAGACACTCTAATAGAGATATATGGAGTAGTGCATGTACGTGTGACTGATATATGCATGAGGACTACATGTGACCTATTTATAGTTGGACTAGATGGAAATTGCATGAGTTCATGCACATGATTCTACACTCTATATATTGCAGTGGAGATTCTCCCGTCGACATCTTTGGTTCAGGTTACCAGTTGCTCTCTTCTCCTCAAGCATTCACATGGCATGGCTCAGGGGACTAGATCCAGGATTGATCTAGGATTGATAGGGAGGTTTTGCTCCTACATGTCTCCTATGGTATTCTTCTACCCTCATCTTAGAGGTTTTCCTTAGTGGTCATTACATTGGTATCAGAGCTTTTGGATGAGCGCTGATTTCTCATGGAAAATTGGATTAAAGCTCACTAATTCCAGTTTGAAGCATGGTTAGCAATATTGGTGATAGAGTGCACATCTACTTATTGGATTTTGTTAAGTTTGCTTACAATGAGTGTTTAATTCATTTTCTATTTTCTGAATCCTTGAAATGATTCCAATAAGTGTAAATGATCTATATGTACAGATCTAATTGCTTGTCTATAATACCTTGAACCTGCTAGAATAATTTTTCATATTATAGAGATTGGAATAATTTGCTTTGGTCTGTTTTGTTTTTAGAAAATTAGTTTTATGCATGACTAAATTGTTTATTGATAGATTGATGGGGATCAATTTGTCCATAAGAAATAAACTTTTAAGTATAGATGTTTTATGAACCTAATTACAACATGTAGAGGATTAGAATTTTATTCTAAAATTGTTCCTCATGTATTCTTGCAAATTTAAGAACATGATAGATACTGCAAATTTATTTTCTGGCTCTAATAGTAAGCTGGAGGTAAATAGCTTCTTTTTTTATAAATAAGCCTTCTAAAATCTTTTCAGAAGCTTTGTTGAAGTCTTCTCCGAGGAGGAGGGATGTAACCCCATTATGGATTGCAATGTGTGGAAACAATTGTTGTCTGTCCTACTTTTTGTTGAAGTAGGAGAGAAATCATAATTGTTTGGTGCAAGTTGTTGCATGCAGCTTGAAATCCCTTGTAAAACCTTTCTTTGTTTGTTAATTGTTCTATCTATTGTGGAAGTGATAGTAGTAATCCTCTTGAAAAAACTGTAAGTTAGGGATTTATTAACTATTTCAAACTCGTTTCTCTGTCCTCTAGTCACATAGACAATTAGTGTCTGTGGAGTGACAATTTCTGGAATTACAAAAATTCGTCGTTTTGACAACTGGTTTGCATACTACAAATGAATCCTCTTGAAGGAATCTATAGGGACGGAGCAGTCAACAGATCAGAGTGGATTTGGTGTAGCATAGGTTGACTGGCCAATTCTGTAATGTGAGTGAAAACATGACCTGGAGTGGCAGCTTTGTGCAACCTGGCACATGGAGTCCATCACTGGTGGTGTTTGAGCAGCTGTAATAGTTGTGACAACTATGATGGAGCCGCCCTAGGGAGGAGGGTTTGTCTGTTGCGGATGAGGGGAGAGATAAATGGGATTCATCTTTTGCTGGTGGAACTTTTATTAGGGTTTGAGGAGCCTTAAGTTGCATGAAATTTTTTTCTTGAGCTTGTATGGTTTTCTTTTTTTTCTTACAAGAGAATTGGATACATCGTTGATGAAGGACCAATCTTGTTGATTGCATGGCTATCTGCAATAATATTGTTTTATAACCTAGTGAATCGTTGCACAATTATAGTTGTGGTAAACATGGTAGTTGATTCAAAGAAGTGATTTTCAAAAATCTACCTAATTTGACAATGTAAGGAATTATCAATTTTTCGATTTATAACCAAGAAATTGGTTAATGGAATAATTTTGCTTGTCTGGTTAATTCTAATTGTCAGTTTATGAATTTGGGATTAATGACAAATTAATAATTTCTCGCATAATGGTTCCTGGGTAGGTACCCGCGGCTCGGGGAAATTTGATTTCGTGGTACAATGTTGTTAACAATTTTCATACTCCCAGGGAAAAGAATTAAATTGTGCTCATGGATTTTTTAGTCCATAATTGGTAAACATCGATGGTTTGTTGAGGTTGCATTCTAAATGGTTTCGATCATTAAGAGTTTCAAGCAGAAGCTTTCAAACAGATACTTGTTAAAGTTGAAATTTAATTGAATTAATGAAGCAAGTGTGGTTAATAAATGGAGGTAATTCTTTATTCGACACATGGGTTTTTGTTGAATACAGTAAAATAAGTACTAGAATCCAAATTTTGTGGATTTTCCATTTATACACTTTCATTAGTTGCATTAAAATTGGTTGACTTTAGCAGAGTAATGCTAAAGCCAGTGGAATAAAAAGGAAAACAACTAACATTTACTATATGTCTAAGAAAATATCTTGTACCTTAGTTGACAAAGTTTTTCGGGAGACCAAAAAATCTAAGGGAGAAAGAGAAAATAGACATCTGAGTTCGTAAATAAGTTGTGTTATGTAATCTGGATTTCTTTGAAATCTTTGATGACAAGGTAACGTATTATAATATAATGAGCCTGCACTTCATCCCACTTTTGTAGTAAAATAAGCATTCTATGTTTGGATGTTGATAGCTTATCTATTGTTGGTGTGAACTTTTTGTTCAAATGAGCCTTTTTCAGTTCCCTTTCTCATAGAGTGGATCAAGATCCAAGATAGGTGGAAACAAAGCTCAATGATTGGACCACTTTCAAATCACCTCTTACTATGATTGGACCACTTTTGGTACAGCTCTTGCTCCTATTAGTCCACATGACAAAATAACATGATGAGGTGCATAATCCTTGATCTCTGTACCATCATGCCAAGTGTAAGCATCCTATGCTAACTCGAGCTAATTTAGAACATAATGATTAAATCATAAAACGAAACTTGGCCACTAACATATTTAGAAGTGTACATGGAAATGTATGTAGCCTAGCACCCCCAAAACTTAAGATCCTAGATAGATAACTTTTACTTTTCTTCACACTCCTCCTTAAAAGATATCTATCTATTTTAGCATAGATTTTGAAATCAAGCCAAGATTAGATCTAAACTTGACAAAACATTCTTGAGTAATGGTTTTGTGAGAAGATCTGCAGCTCATGATGATGATCCAATATGCTCCAAGGTGATCTCTCTCCCAATGACTTTCTCCCTCACAAATTGGTGTGCTATCTCTATGTGTTTGCTTCTTGCATGGAATATTAGATTGTTTGCTAGGGATTGTGCCGAGATATTATCATTTTTGACAGTAGGTAAGTTTCATCATTGATGCACCTTAGCTCCATGAGTAGCCTCTTAATCCACAAAACTTCCTTGGTGGTTGTTGTAAGGGCCTTGTACTCGGCTTCACATGATGATAATGATAAAGTATCTTGCTTCTTGGATAACCAAGACACAAGATTGTGTCCAATAAAGATGGTGTAAGCACTTGTGGACTTTCTATCCACCTTATCGCCTGCAAACTCCAAATCTGAAAATGCATCCTTTGTTAGATCCTATCAAACCATAGTCTTATGTCGAGGAAACATATCTCAAGCTCCTTTTGGCTGACATCCAATGACAAACTTTTGGATCTTGCCTATGTTGACTCAACTTGTGCACACTAAAACTCAAAATCTGGTCTAGTTATAGTGAACCAAATAAGGGAGCCAATAAGAATCCTGTAATGGGTGATGTCCTCAAAGGATCTTTCATTCCCTTTCATAGGATCTTTGACAACATGCTCCATTGGAGTATATATACTATTACAACCTTCCATATGAAACTCTTTAAGCATAGAAAGAGCATATCTCGATTGACTAATAAATGCTTGATCTTGCCATAAATCTATCTCTAGGCCTAAGATGTAATGGAGATTTGTTAGATCTTGCATCTTAAACTCTCTCCCTAGTGCACTTTTTGTTTCTTCAATAAGCTTCATGCAACTTCCACTCAAAATAATATCATCTACATAAATAATGAGAATGACTAAACTGTTATCTACAAACTTAATGTACAAAGAATAATCATAATCACTTAGATTGAATTCAGTGAGATAAAATAAGAGTTTAGCCTTGCATACCAACACCTTGGGGCTTGTTTAATACCATATAAGCTTTTGAACAAGAGAAATACTTGGGATTTTCCCCCTTCTTTTATGAAACCTTCGGGTCGCTCCATATAGATCTCCTCCTCATGGTAGCCATTGAGGAAGGCATTTGAAATATCAAGTTGGAACAGCCTCCAGTTGTAGTAGCATGCAACGAAAATAAGAACTTTTATTGTGACCATCTTGGCCGTAGGTGCAAAAGTGTCTTCATAGTCAAGATCTTTGATTTGTGCATATCCCTTTGCACATAGTCTTGCTTTGAATTTGTTGCAAGATCCATCATTATTGTACTTTATCCTAAACACACACTTGCATCCAAGCACATGCTTGTTGATAGGTGGATTCACAAGCTCCCAAGTGTTGTTTGAGATCAAGGCATCATACTCATTGATCATAGCTTCCAGCCACTCCTTGGATTGGAGTGCATGTTGGATGTTTCATGGCTCTTCATGAGAAATGAAAAAGGCATGATAAGTGGTGTCACCTTTCACTTGCTTGCTTTCTCCACATAGGTGAGCCTCCTTGGCTCGGATCTCTCTCTCATAGATCTCCTTGGTGTAATTTCTTGACGGTCCTCCTCCTCAAGCCTCGACCCCAACATATCTTGATTAGTATCAAGATTGATGATTTTAGATTCATCATGAGGTGACTTGATCTCGGCCCCTTCCAAGTTGAACTTTTGATCTTCATAGAAGATCACATCTCTACTAACAATAATCTTGTTTGTAGAGGGAATAAAGACTCTATAGAACACGATGACATTGGTTTTGGGACTTTGACCTAAAAAAGAGTAATCTTTTTTGGTGTTTTTTAGTGGTCCTACTTTTAGGCCAGAATCATGATTTTTTTCAATAAATCTCTAAATTTTATTTTTACCCATTGAAATACAAAATGACTTAAATTATACTTGCATATATTGTTTTTTAACGTACGTTTTCTAAGGAATTTTTGCTGATGCCTCTCAATTTAGAACTTAACTTATTCTAAACACTCTCGTTTTTAGCTAACAAAGTGGAAAACCCGTCTTCTTCATCAGAGTCAACTAGCATATCTTCTTGAGATTCCCTGTCCAATGTTGACAAGAAACCTTGTTAGTCAATTTTTCTCTATTGCTAATGAGTGGAGGATGATGGCTTTTCCAGTAATCCAAGATGTCATTCTTTCAATATAGGTATAGTTGACTTTCATAGATGATTGGTCATTGTTAACTCTAACGCCAAAACATCTACTGTAAATTTCAAATAGTCGACTCTTGGTTGATTTTAAGGCAGTCTCTTTCTCTTGCCCTTCGGATCTACTTGTAGCATTTCAAATTCATACCTTCTCAAAAAAGCATTCGTTGAAGTGTGCGCAACCAATGGACACATAGTACTTTGGTTTGATTGCTATTTTGAGTGAAACCAAGAACTTTGACAATCCAAAATGAATGTCTTTCATTGTTTTCTAAAGCTAGAATTACAACAAGACTTCCAATTTGGATTTCATTCAGATCACCACACCACTTTATTTTGCAGCTTTTACACTTTGCCTATTCTTCCTTGGTCCCACATAAATTTCATGTTCTTCACCTTGCACAAGATGCAAGGAATCATTATTCCGAGGAAGATTTGAAGGTTTGAAAATTGTAGTTGAAGCTCGTAATCTATAATGCCATTGAAATTCTTCATTAGTTGATGCATCTTCGAGGTCGAGCAAACTAATTTTTTGTTTCTTGAAAAAGTCCATCCACCAATGCTGATCAAACTTATCAAAAAATTGATAAGTTGCTTGAATACTTGATTCCAAAAAAATCAATGAGGCAAATGGATCAACCTCACGATGTTCTCCTTGCGCCTTTTGTTCATCTACCATGGACTTCAAGGGAGATAACATAGCAAGCATGATTTGAGTCGATGAAATGTTGAGCAAAAATCGAACTCCTTCAGGAGGTAGCCATGAACGTGAATGAAAATTGTTTTCCCCATAATAATATAATGTTTGATTCATTACATTTGATTTTAAACTGATGTTGAAAGCTAATATCATCAATATTAGCTATGCATCATGCTGTTTCATTGAACGTCTCAATATAATCAGGAAAATCATACGTGTTTCTGATTAATGACATGTTTGGCTTTTGCAAATACAATTCCTCAACATTGCTTTGAAGCATTGGTAAAGAAAATCCCTTCTTGCATCTCAATCTCTTAAAAAGGCAACTAAACATTTGATCAATTTGATTGTGGGTGTGGCCTGTGAAAGATTCAACTAGTTTCATCACATTTTGCAATATTTCCATATTTGGCATATTGAGGCCAAAACTTGTTTTAGACTTAGAGGTTGACTTTTCAAAGTTCATTATTCTAAATTTCATTTGAATAAACACTTTTTGAAGTGTGGGAAAGTTAGAATGCGAGTTTGAGTAGATTCAATTCGAATAGTTGGGTACATTGAATCTAGACCCAAAATTAGTAGGGTTAGCATTTTGGTGGAAAAAACCAAGTCGTCAAATAGGGTTTGGACCTGCTATAAAAGGATGTAACTTGTGGAGAGAACAATCTTCTCTCTTCTCTATCTCACTTCATGCTTATACATGGTTCTCTTGGGTTCTACTATCCATTGGTGCACTATCTTGGTAATTGCTTGCAATTCTATGTGTAGCATGATCTATATTTGCTATTTTTGGATCCACACGTGTGAAATACAGTATCTTGCTGGTTTTGTACGGACAACAACAATACTTTTTCATTTCATTCAAGTTTGATCAAGTTCTATTGGTGTTTGCATCTCATTTTGTGTGTAGATGCTGATTTTTCTACATTGATGAGATTGATAGTGTATTTCTCTTTCTAACCAAAGATCATTCAAGTAGATTGGATCTTAAGGATCTGAGATCTTTCACATGGTATCAGAGCTTGTGTTTCAGATTATGAAGGAGATCACATGCATACTTGCTTTGCATAAGAATAACATTGTCTTCCTTTTGTGAGAGATTTCAACAAGTTGTCATATTTTGGTAAATTGTCAGTTGAGGCCAAGACTCATTTTAGACTTAGAGATAAACTTTTTTGAAGTTATATCAATTTAAAATACATTCAATAAACACTTTTTGAAAGTGTGGGAAAGTTGGTAGTCAAGTTTGAGAGAGATTCAAATTTGAACGTTGGATACTATGAATCTAGACCCAAAAGTAGTAGGGTTTACATTTTGGAGGGAAAGCCAAGTGGCCAAATATGATTTGGACTTGCTATAAAAGGATGTAACTCATGGAGAGACACATCTTCTCTCTTCTCTCTCTCATTTCATCATTATGCATGGTTATCTTTGGGTTCTACAACTCATTGGTGCACTCTCATGATGTTATCTTGCAATTCTATGTGTAGAATGATCATTTATTGCTATGTATAAAATGAGTTTTGGCCTCAACTAACAATTTACCAAAATATGACTGAACTTGTTGAAATCTCTCACACTCCCTCTTCAACTAGTTTTTGCATAATTTTAACCATACTACTTTGATCCAACTTTAGAATGATCTCCATTCTAAGTATAGATCTCTTTTTTAAGGTTCTAAAGTATCTTTCATAATTGATATAGAGAATAGTGTCCAAATTGGATGCTTCACTATTTCTTACATCAATTTTACACATCAAGATATAACTAGAACATGAAGAACTAGATAGAATGTAAATGAAAAAATTCCTCCATGTTTCAAACTTTGAACTTTCTAGAAAATAATAGCAACCAAACAATGAACGTGAGTGATGACCATTTGCTTGTTTGTCTCCTCCAACTTTGTCCTTTCTTGATATGTCTCCACCATAAAACTCCATGAATGAGCCTCCATCTCCATCTTGCCACAAGATATTATCAAAACTTGATGACTTGACCATGAATGAGTGACATAATGAACCTCCAATATCTTTATTTCCATCATCAAAACCAGCCAAGTATGCTAGTACAACTCCAACAATAAGATATTGCAAGACAATGTAGCTAGTTTGTCCATATCTTGACAATTTGCACACATCCATATGAAATAGCTCAAACATGAGACTAAAGTAAACTTGAACAACACTTCCTTGATACTCCTTTGACCTTACTTGAGTCTTCATACACCTGCAAAAATAGATCCATAACATCTTTGCCGATTGACCTTCCTTTGATGCTCTTGACTAGCTCCAAATTACCACCGTTCCTTTTGTGTTGTTGAAGCCCTTTGAGACCAACCTCTTGATCTTCCTCTTGACCATCAAAGTCATTGAAAACCATGACTTGATTTTTAGATCTATTACTTGATTTTCCAATATGAAAACCATGAGAACCAATATCCACTTGCATAGCATCATCTACACAAGAAGATTCTCCAAAACATGTGAGTAAACCAAAGTGAGTCGCTTCCACTTGCTTACCTTTCTCTTGAACATCAAAGATATCAAAGATATGAATATCTTCAGACCTGAACCTCTGGAAATAATCCCTCTCAAACATATGATCTAGATCCAACAAGATCTCATCAATGCTTGATCTTGAATTTCCACAAAGGTTAGTGAATACAATGCCATCAATGTCGCCATCATAAATCAAAAGATAGATTCTAAAATTTCCATCCAACATGAAGTAGAGTAGGTGAAGATGAGTATCAAACCCAATAAATCCAGCCCTCTTGAGTCCATAAAAAAACTCAATAAGCTCACCAATGAGATCTCCCTTGCCTTGAAGAAATTGCCTCTCAATTTGCTCCATGTAGTCTTCTTCAACCGACCTTTTGACATCTTGATTATGAGTAATCAATTCACAATCATAGAATACGTTGAGTTGATGAAGAGATGTGAGATCCATGACTTGGATCTTCCCAAGAACCAATCTTTCAATGCCCTTTCCTTTATAAGACTCCCTCTTAATGATTATCATAAGAAGTAGAAACCTCAAAAATATTAGAAGCCATAAAAAAAATGATTAGTACCTTCAACATAAGGATGATTGAAGTACTCTTTTTTTTTCAAACAAGAACTTCTGCTCAATAGTTTAGGTAATGACTCATACGATAATGATTCTTCCTCACTATTATTCACAATGACATCAATCAAAGTACATCCTACTTTAAACTCTTCACATACTTCTCTTCTTCTTGACTTGTGACTATCTCCCTCACCAAGTCTCGTGATAGAACCATTTGTACTCTCTTTATGAAGACATGTGACTCCACTTGCTGCAAAAATGACTTTCTTGGAATCATAACAAAAGAATGTAGAAGAGCCACCTCTTCATACATGCACCTAGCAACATCTTTTTCCATATGATCAAAGAAATCATTAACAACAGTCTTTTCAAGGGAGAACCTTCACCTCCATTGATGAAGCTAGATCTTTCATTACCTTTTGCATGCTTGCACTTGCCATGAAGAACCATTGAGACACCATCATTATCCTCAAGACTAGCCAAGTTAGCACAAAGATGAACATCTCCAAGAAGCATATTAGATCTCGACCTAGATCTAGCATAAGGAAGCTTTTTAGACTTTGCATAAGATCCACCAATATTATTGATGCTAAAAGGTAGCTTTGGAAAGCTGAGACCAATCTCCTTTTCGATTCCATCCTTTTTGTTAGCCATAACAAAAGCATCAAGCTTGAGAAGTCTACCTTGTCTATTGCCCCTAGCAACCAAGATTTCTTCCTTTGTAATGAAACAAGCATCACCACCAAACTTGTGGGCTCTGATACCAATCTGTGGGATCGGATGAATTGTGAATTATCAACTCTGATACCACTTCGGTTGACGTTTGGATTGATGTCAACTAAAGAAAACAAAAAATTATTGATAGCAGGATCATGGATTACTTAGAGAATGAAGTTTTATGAGCCGTTAAATCGGATTATCAGCATAGGAGTCTTAGACTACCGTGAAAGAGAGATTGCGAAGATGATTAGGCATCTGAGACAGCCATGCAATCCTCTAGTACTGATAACCTGGAATGAAGAGAATGTAGAATCAATTTAGGCATCAAAGACAACCATACAACTCTATGATAATAGTGTTTGTGTAAGAGGAGTGAGAGTTATCATTCAACAAGAAAAAGGATATAGAACAATAACAAATCTATATAATGAAGTTGTAGTAACAACAATCATATCACAATACAATTGCCTTGACAAGCGCGTGATCCTACTTACAGATTCAAGACAATTGCTACGTTCTGAATTTCTCTCTCTCTCACTCACTCTCTATGATCACTAACTCTAAGGAGTCAGCTACTGTAAGACCCATTCTGGTCATTTGATCTTTGAAATATCAGCCAACATACTATATGTATGACAATAACTTAGTACAACATCTTGGTTCTGAACTTTCTCTCTAAGAAAATCGAACTGAACTTCTATGTGTTTAGTTCTAGCATGAGTATGTGGGTTCAGAGATAGAGCTATGCAGCTCTGATTGTCGCACTGGAGTATTGTTGGACCGATCTATGGGAATTGCAGATCCTACAGCAGCCTCCTCAGCCAAATGATCTCCTCCACTGTTGATGTAGCTACAATGTATTCAGATTCTATGGAGGACAATAAAATGCATTTCTACTTTCTATTGTTCCATGAAATGGGTCCTCCTACAAGGAAACAAATATAACCTGATGTGGATTTTTTGGTATCCATGTCTCCTGCCCAATTGGAATCTGAATAGGTAGTCAATGTGAGTGCAGCTTTTGTGTTGCCGTTGTAACTCAAGGCATAGTGCTTTGAGGCTTCAATGTACTTCAGAACTCTTTGCAGGGATTTCCAGTGTTGTAGGCCTAGATTGGACATGAATTGCGACAATGTGCTTACAACATATGCAAGATCGGGTCGTGTGCGGATCATAGAGTACATGATAGAACCTATGACTGACTGATAGGGGTACTTGCACATTTCTTGTTGATCTGCCTTTGTTATGGGGCACATGTCTTTGGATAGCTTGCATCCTAGATCCATAGGAATATCTATGGGTTTGCAATCCTCCATGCCATATCTGTGAAGTACATTGATTAGATAATATTTTTGGCTTATGGTGATCCTTCTGCTCACACAATCTCTGCTGATCTCCATACCAAGAAGATAATGGACTGGACCTAAATTAGTCATCGCGGCTTCTGATGAGAATAAGGATTTGGTTTCTAGCAAAAATTGATTTAAATGGCTAATGATTAGAGAATCATCAACGTATAGTGCTATTATGACAAAACTTGGTCCTTTCCATTTTAGATACACATTCGAGTCTGTGGAATAGGAGGTAAAGTTGTGTTACAACAAGAAATGATTGATTCTATCGTACCATTCCCTTGGAGCTTACTTTAGACCATATAATACCTTATGCAATCTACATACTGGATGCTCCTTGCCTTGAAGGACGTAACCTTCTAGTTGATAGATGAACACATCTTCCTATATATATCCGTGTAGGAATGTTGTCTAGACATCCACTTGGTGAATGTCTAGATCTTCTACAACAACTATAGCCAATAAGGTACAAATAGAATGATGCTTTACCACTGGATTAAAGGTCTCAATGTAGTTTATCCCATATACTTGTTCAAACCCTTTAACCACCATTTGGATATTGATCGATATGGTTTAAGCTTCATCCCTCTTTAAGTCAATTGGTTTTACACCTATAGGAGGATTGACAAGACTCCAGGTCTTGTTCTTCATTAGAGACTGATACTTAGCATTCATGGCAGCTTTCCATTTGTCTGCATCAGGCATTGACAATGATTCTACAATAGTGAAAGGTTCATCATGACTGATGAAGACTTGAGGGGTGAAACGATAAGTTGTTGTCATTGTCTTGCAGACCTTCGAACTGCAGGTGCTTGAGTAGAAGATTCTCCTTGGTGAATGACTAGAATCGTACCATCTTGTGGTTGAAAAATCATAGGTCTAGGCCCATCGACGGTAAGTGGACTAGTTGGAATGAACTTCGTTGTTTAAAGAGTCATAGGTCATTGTCTATCGATGGAGGATGGAGCTGCTATGGCATGCTCTTGCATTGGTTGCTTCTGCTTGAAATTGTAGAATTTGTCTTTAAGAAAGACAACGTCACGACTGACCGAGATTTGAAGCTTTGCTAGTTTTTCGCCCTAATTTTGACACATAAGACACACACAACAATAATGTTGCAAGCCATCATGGAGCAATCACAAGGGTGAGTATCTCGAATGCAACCAGTTCGATGACCTCTGATGCATGTTTGAAGGGTAAGATGTCACATACTCCTTTCATGAAGGACTCCTACAGAACGACCAAGATTCTGGAGTTAGTGCATTCTGACATCTGTGGACCTTGCAACGTGATCTTAGTAGGAGGCTACAGTAAGTTTGCCAGAGTCTACTTTATTCACAATAAATCAGCAGCATTTGACAAGTTCACATGAAGTAAAACGAAGCAGATCAAAACAGATCGAGGTGGAAAATACATCTCAAATTGATTCACTGATTCATTCACAGAAGAACTGCATCTTACACACCGCAATACAACGGTGTTGTAGAAAGAAAGAACATGACTCTAATGAAAGCTGCTAGATGCATGATGGCCTATTCGAAGGCTCCAAGAATGTTGTGGGCTGAAGCAATAGCTACAGCTACTTACATTCAAAACAAGATAGTAAAATCTGGTATTCCTCACACAACACCACACGAGCTATGGTGGGGTATAAGACCCAATCTGACTCACATTCGAATCTTTGGATGTGCAGCATATGCACATGTTCTTGACAAGCTTCGAAAGAAGCTTGATGAGAAAGCAGAACAAGGATATCTTGTAGGATATGACAATAATTTGTCATACTATAGAGTCTATATGCCAGAGACAAACACAGTGAAGACAATCGGAGATGTCAAATTTGATGAGAGCAGAACAATGGCCAACGATGACCCTGTTAGTTATGAAGTCCTTGGAAGACAATACTATGATCTACCAACTGTGACAGAGGGAGCAGAGGACGAACACTCAGACAAAGATGTTTGAGTCACACCTCATTCAAGTGACGAATCAGACAAAAAAAAATTCACAAGCTAGCCTACTGCTACAATATATGTAAATCAAAATGGTTTCGAACCTAGCAGAGTAGATGAAAACAAGAGCATTGCAGTTCCAAAAGGATCTCCTAGAAGATCGACAAGAGAACGAAGAGCGCCATCAAGATTTGTGCCAGGCAACTCAACTTCTATGTCAGAAGAGTTTTGTGGATTCGGTGGTGAACCACAGACATTCGAGGAAGCAATTGAATGTCCAGAGAAGGAAAAAGGATACAAGCCATGAATGACGGGATGAAATCCATGAGGAAGAATTAGGTATGGACGTTGCAGCCATCACTAGATAAGCGAAAGACTGTAAAATACAAGTGGGTATACAAGAAGTATGGACCGGATGGAGATATCTCAAAGTATAAAGCAAGACTTGTAGGAAAGGGATTTTCTCAAAGATATGGTATTGACTATGCTGTCATGAAACATTCGTCCCTATGTTCACTATTTGCATATGCAGCTGCTTATGATCTTAGGATTCACATCGTGGATGGGAAGACATCCTTCTTGCGTGGTGAGCTAGACGAAGAAGTCTACATGGATCAACCCCTAGGCTACATCTCGAATTCACTTCCTACTTATGCATGTAGAATGCATAGGAGAATCTACGGTCTGAAGTAGTCAGCGCGACAATGGTATGAAAAGAAAGATCAAGTCTTGAAATCCTTAGGATTCAAGCCACTAATAGCTAATTCCAATGTTTATGTAAGAATTACAGATGGAAAGATCATCATGTAGTTGTGTATGTGGACGACACTTTGATACTCTACAAGAGTGAGGAGCTTATTGCTAAGGTGAAGTATGATATCTCGCAACATTTTGAGATTGCAAACCTCAAAGAAGCTAGATGTTATCTTGGCTTACAGATTGACACTGACTATGAGGAAGGTAAATTGTACCTTCATTAGTCCAAATATACCCAGAAGATCTTAGAAGATTTTGAGATGCTGAATTGCAAAGGAGCGAATACTCCAATGCTTGCAGGAACAGTCTTGACGAATGAAGATTGTCCAAAGACTGAAGAAGAAAGAGAATTGATGTAGCAAACGTCCTGACATTGCTTATGCTGTGTTCAGGATGAGCCAATTCAGTACAAATCCAAGTTCGACTCATTGGAAGATTGCAAAATAAATTTCGCAATACCCTCAATTAACGAAAGATTTTGGATTGTGTTATTCTCGTGATGCAGAGTTCCAGATGCTTTTCTACAGTGATGCTAGCTGGGCATCTCATCTTCCTAATAAAGGAAGTGAGATCTTTGCCATACCACTATAGGTTTGTCAGCTGATCTTCCAGCATCATTATTTGACTGCGTGATTTCGTTTGAAATCTCATGAGCAGTGTATCCCACATCTCCTTTGCTTTGGAGAGTGTAGTCAGGTCAAGTGTGAGACTATGCTCGATGGATGATGATAGCAAGACTATTGCCTTGTCATTTTTCTCCCTCCATTCACGTAGATCTTTGTTTGATGTTGTAGGCATTTCCTCTGTGCCATCTACCCAGGGGAATAAGCCTTCACCGTTTAGTATCAACAAGGTCTTAACTATACAGATCTTGGATTGTATGCTACTGATTAAAGCCATTGCTTATGAATTTGTGTTCACTTGTTGATGGCTGATTGTTTGAATGCTTAGCTCCTTTGATCTGATAGCGTTTCGGCTAAGTCAGACTATGACAAGGTTGGCTGTGATACCATTGATACAAAAAATTGTTCTCAAAAAAATATAAAATCCTAGCTAAAACTCTGGTGACAAACTGATAAACAAAACCTCGGACGATTCGCAAAACTTTTTTGAAACTCGAATTATTTCTATTTGAGAATAATTCGTGTTAGATCAAGCAGAATCTGTAACCTATTGTAGTTACTAAGCTCCCAAAGAAGGAGATGGCTCTGATACCAATGTAAGATATCCTAATACCACAGCAGGGACAAAATGAAACAAGACGAATTCTAAGTGAAAACAAAACGAAACGAAGAAAAGCGAAACTTAAACGATCTCTGACATTGATTCATGCCGAAAGCATACAGATTGCGAAACGAAACGAAACAAAACGAAAGAATTTGCGACAAGATCATCCACTGGAGCAATTACGCTTCCAACAACAACATCAGCAAGATCGATAGCCAAGGTCACAAGTCAAATATGAAAAGACAAGGCTAAAGAAGACAGATGGATAATCCGAAGAGACTCAATCAGAAGAAGTATTCCAGTCATGACAAAGATCCTTTAGAAAAGGGAAACACAAGCATTGGAAAATCAGTCTCCTTTTTCAACCAACCTCTTGCCATACTTCTGCGCCCATTCTCATGTCTATCATCCACACCATCTACCGTTGTCACCACCAGCCTCCCTTCCATCTGTTTGTTTATCATCAATTTACTGTTCTTCTGAGAAATTCTCAGTTTTTGATAGTCTTACCGAAGCAGCTGATAGATCATTGCAAGTGTCTTGCGGAGACCAACTACCACCTATATTGGTTGTTCAACCAAAAAAGACCTACAAAAGCAGGCGAAGTAGCTAGAAGACATCAGAAATTAAGCAAAGAAGCTGAGGAGAAAAGGACAAAACCTAAGCAACGGATGAGTCAGATCAATCTTGATCAAAAGAGACTCTCTGGAGCAATGATAGTTGATGAAGCCCAAAGAGATCCAAAAGTAATGGATCAAAAGAAAGAGCTGTAGAAAAAAAAGAAAGATGAAGACAACTGTGAACCTGCAAATAAAGCAAGCTCCTCTCCAGCAAGTGGTGGTCAAAGCTCGACATTGCAAGGGTCCAAGGTTGCAATTATAAAACTATCATTTCCTTCACCCTACCACCAAGCCTTCATCATATTTCCTTAGCGTTACCAAACCGTCCATCCAAAACTGTTTCTACCACCAAGTTTTGATGAATCCATCCCCTTGAGACTGATTATCAAATTTTGTGCAACCTGCAGATCAAATTTTTTCCTTGAGACCGTAGACTTACATAGTTCTTGCATGTCTTTCCTAGCTAGTATTTCTCAACTCTCATACTCGGCTCTCAGTCTTCATTAGTCTCGTCTTCTCAGAGACCTCCTCGGTCTAAGGTGAGAGGTGCTCTTGAGTTGCTCTGTCCGGGTATCTTGGGGATTTGTCAGAATCAGCCAACATCGTCCCACCCCTAATGTGTTGCAGGACCCACTGCAACTCATATTGGACGATGTCGCTCCGCTTTGCATTGGCATCTTCGATCGTCACTTGGAAAAGCGTAGATCCTCATTCGCTTACATAAAACCAAGTGCTTATTGTCGCTAGTCTTTATCACAAAAACTATTTTTTCACGAATAGCCTCAGTTTAACGAAAATGTCTTATTGCTGCAATTGGTTGATTCTCAAAATTGGAGAGCTAATGGCACTTTGGAGTCCAAGGTCTTTTTAATTATCCAAATGTTCGAAATGATTCAAATTTGACGTTCACCATTGTACATAAGATAATTTGCAAATTTGGTGAAAATTTTCCAAAAATACTTTATTTGCAGCTTGAGAAAACTGCTAGGGAGAATAAAAATCAAACTGTTTTGGCATACTTGTCTATGCTAGTGGAGAAATTTTTTTTCAAAAAGTAAAAATAGGATTTTTGTTGGTAGGACATACCCACGATCAAATTGATCAAATGTTTAGTTGATTTTCTAAGAGGTTGAGATGCAAGAAAGCATTTTCATTAGCAGTGCTTCAAAGCATTGTTGAGGAATCATATGTGCCAAAGCCAAACGTGTCATTAATTAGACACACATATGATTTTTGTGATTATGTTAAGGCGTCCAACGAAACAGAGCAATGCGTAGCTAATATTAATGATATTAGCTTTCAGCACCAGTTTAAAATCAAATGTAACAAATCAGACATTATATCATTATGGGGCAAACTATTTTCAAATTCAGTTTCGTGGCTACCTCTTGAAGGAGTTCGATTTTTGCTTAGCATTCCATCGGCTCAAATCAAGCTTGTTGTGTTGTCTCCCCTGAGGTCCTTGCTAGAAGAACAAAAGGCGCAAAGAGAATATCGTGAGATTGATCCATTCGTCTCATTTAAATTTTTTGGAATCAAGTGTTCAAGCAGCTTATCATTTTTTGATTAGTTTGATCAACATTGGTGGATGGACTTTTTCGAGGAACAAAAAATCAGTTTGCTCAATTTTGAACATACATCAACAACTGATGAATTTCATTGGCCTCATAAATTAGGAACATCAACTATGACTGTCAAACCTTCAGATCTTCCTCGAGATCATTAGAGGAGTTCTCAATATAAAAAGGACCCTTTGTAAAGATACTTTTATTTTTATTTTTAGTTTTGACCGTGACCAGGCCCAATCAAAATGCACAAATTTGAAATCTACATAACGTAGTTCAAATTAACTAAAAAAATAAAAATGCAATAGAGAAAATTTGTGTCCGGACAGCATGGACGTATCCCATTGGTTTCTTCTTCCTGCCCGACACGTGCTAATCTGTCCGATGTCAATACCTCAAGTTAAATTTACTTGACTATGCTGGTTAGTATAGTGAAATTTTCTAACTATACTAGTTACAGTTATAGAAATATAGTATGTACAGTTACATAAATATGGTATACGCAGTAACTGTGACTATGTTGGCATTCACATTAGATTAAATGTGATATGAAAAATTGAAATCAGGTATCATATCAGAGAGATTTTTGGTGCCCAAGCTTTGAAAATAGCAATGGCAAGGAGACGCAGATCTACAATCGAGTCTGTGATTCTTTACAATGAGAAAGATGAAGCTGATAACTGGAAGCCAACAAAATATATGAAGAACTCATGGGTATTGCTGCATCCATCATCAAAAGACAATTCTCGATAAAAGAAAAGAGCAAAAATGACTTACAAAACTTATTGGAACGCAAACAATTTGGAGTTTACGACTACCCCGGGAGATCAGTCTATATCAGAAGTCTTAGTACAACATGTATATATGCATTCAGAAATCAAAGTACATGATATCAATCCTCATGATCATCAAAAATGTAATTGTATGTATATGAAAACATATGCACTCTACAACAATCATAGGTGATTTTCTTTATTGATGCTCATCAGATTATGATTTAAATGCTTCAACATTGTTTTTTTCTTTCAGATTTATATCCATCATGCATAAGTGAATGGGAGCCCGCACAATCACTTGTAGGAATATTAGACGTGATTCACTCTGATGTTGAAAAGCTGCAATACAGATGAAGAAGTCCAAAGGAGCTTGCAGATTGTGGTATCTATTTTTATGAATCTTTATATACGCCACAAACAGATGGAAGTTTTGGCAAGCTCGAAGCAATTCCATTGCCTAGTTTTCAAGGTGATGAGTGGCCTACTCCTGACATCATTGTTTCTAAATCCTTGAGATGCAAGCTACTCATTGATATTAGAAATGCTATGAAGATAAGCACAGGCTCGAAAATTGTTCAACTAAGTTGTTTTATTTCATTACATATATTTGTTGATTTTTTCTCGAGTGCTAGTGTTCGTAGGACACCAACTTTATTTGTTTGCAAGGATTTATCAAATGAGACTTTGTTAGATCTCGTGGATCAAGGCTGGGATAGTAAAACAAATAATGACATAGAATGCAGGATTAAAAAGTCCTCAATGATCTTTCATTATGATATCGGAAAGCAAATGCTCAGTCTCACATTTAGCTACCAGAGATACAAGAAAATTGAAGGTACATGGCTACCACTGGATCAAGACTTTGAACTAAATGGTCACACAAACCGAATGGAGATAAGCATTATCTACAATGAGGAATATTTGACTATGGTTGAGGTGGAAGAGCATTGGAAGCTTGATTTTATCAGCACAGAGCTCATGCTATTACAAACCAATCTACCAACATATTTCAGATTTATCATCAACGGAAGACTCTTAAGTACTATATGTTTATTGCCATTTCAAAATAGAACAAAATAATAGAAAATGTCATCATTTACAATTGCACATTCACAAATATTTGCCATGTCACAAATGCGAAAAAGACAGGAGCTGATAACGTGCTGCAAAGATCTACCTACAACAATCACCATTGTGGGAGAACAATAGTTTCAAATAAACTTTAGTAAAAATCTGTGTATACACTCTTTCATTCAATAAATGAAAGCCCAAGCTGGGCGTCAATATATGTATTTTGTGCTCCCAAATTCATAAATTGGAGTAGCATTTAATATATCAGTGTATATTTTTCTATGAATTCTATACATGTATTTTTGTTCTATGCTATTTGTATTTGTTCTGATCTTAATTTAGTATAACTACATCATCCTTTGCACCATCATCAATAACAGGAGGCTGAAGCCTTGCCCTAGCCAGTATACTCAAGATAATTTCTTGTCTAAATTTGTACACTTGGCTTGATGTGTACTCATGAAGTGTAAACTGCAAAATAGAACATTCATGTATTAGTAATGGCCAAAAACTTCAACAAAATAGAAAACTGATCATGATTCCAAAATAAGAATAAACAAAATTTATTAACTTAGAAATATCAACATGTTGCTGAAGTTGAACCACTCAAAAAATAACTTTGCATTGTATAATGTGCATCACCCACAGCTGAATGAATCATTTTGTTGGATGACTGCAAAATAATTCAGCACACAAGAAATCAATTATGAAACAGAATGAATTAGAATGAACGACAAATAGTTCTTGTGCACGCGCATTGTTGTCCGTTTGCTTGCAATGATACATACTTGCGCACAAGTGCGATATTTGGTATCTGCTTGTCGTACATATCCCTCTTGTGCACCATATGAGCATAACGGTACATAACTAATCGGCTTTAGGGGTTGAGGACAATTAGGTGAAAAATGTTCCGGCTCTCCACAGTTATAGCAGTCATGGTTTGAGACTTCGCTGGTCCAACAAATTCAGGAGGATTATGTCTTCTTGGTGCGAACTTTGATCTGTCCTGTTGGGCTAATGCTGCAGTATCCTGAACATAGTTAGTAGTCGCATCATTTACTCTTCTTCTGAACATTGTTCAGACGCTTTCCTTATTAAAAGTGTCGATAAGAAAGTGACTGATATCCTGAATAGCTGACTGAACAGAGGATGATGCAAAAGGAGGGTCAGCAACAGAAACTTCCTCATCATCTGGGATCTGAACTAACATGAAAAGTATGAAACCACTCTGACATTCAACCAATCGACATTTCTTGTTGCAATAGGGACACGCTGAACTGTTTTTGAAAAGATCAAACAATTTGGTGAACATTCTATCTAGTCTATGTCTGAAAGCTGGGAAGAAATGAACAAGAATAGTATAATGCATGTACTAGAGTGGACCTATGGAGAAAACAAGCTTACTAAGTATATCTCTGAATCTAACATAATGTTCATAAAATACGTCAGAATTTGGTTGTGCAGTCCTAAAAACATGTATATATGGCCTGAATAGGCTGTGGAAGTAGTCTAGGTTTTTAGTAATCCCAAATTCACTAAGAAATGAACTCAAGCCTGAATCTCGTGAGGATCCTGAGGAAGAGGCCATGGCAGTAACGTGAATATCGCACTTGTGCACGAGGGAGAACTGAAACAAAACTTACTATCAAGATGGTGCACAAGAGGGATATGTACGACAGGCAGATACCAAATATCGCACTTGTGCGCAAGTATGTATCATTGCAAGCAAACGGACAACAATGCGCGTGCACAAGAACTATTTGTCGTTCATTCTAATTCATTCTGTTTCATAATTGATTTCTTGTGTGCTGAATTATTTTGCAGTCATCCAACAAAATGATTCATTCAGCTGTGGGTGATGCACATTATACAATGCAAAGTTATTTTTTGAGTGGTTCAACTTCAGCAACATGTTGATATTTCTAAGTTAATAAATTTTGTTTATTCTTATTTTGGAATCATGATCAGTTTTCTATTTTGTTGAAGTTTTTGGCCATTACTAATACATGAATGTTCTATTTTGCAGTTTACACTTCATGAGTACACATCAAGCCAAGTGTACAAATTTAGACAAGAAATTATCTTGAGTATACTGGCTAGGGCAAGGCTTCAGCCTCCTGTTATTGATGATGGTGCAAAGGATGATGTAGTTATACTAAATTAAGATCAGAACAAATACAAATAGCATAGAACAAAAATACATGTATAGAATTCATAGAAAAATATACACTGATATATTAAATGCTACTCCAATTTATGAATTTGGGAGCACAAAATACATATATTGACGCCCAGCTTGGGCTTTCATTTATTGAATGAAAGAGTGTAGACACAGATTTTTACTAAAGTTTATTTGAAACTATTGTTCTCCCACAATGGTGATTGTTGTAGGTAGATCTTTGCAGCACGTTATCAGCTCCTGTCTTTTTCGCATTTGTGACATGGCAAATATTTGTGAATGTGCAATTGTAAATGATGACATTTTCTATTATTTTGTTCTATTTTGAAATGGCAATAAACATATAGTACTTAAGAGTCTTCCGTTGATGATAAATCTGAAATATGTTGGTAGATTGGTTTGTAATAGCATGAGCTCTGTGCTGATAAAATCAAGCTTCCAATGCTCTTCCACCTCAACCATAGTCAAATATTCCTCATTGTAGATAATGCTTATCTCCATTCGGTTTGTGTGACCATTTAGTTCAAAGTCTTGATCCAGTGGTAGCCATGTACCTTCAATTTTCTTGTATCTCTGGTAGCTAAATGTGAGACTGAGCATTTGCTTTCCGATATCATAATGAAAGATCATTGAGGACTTTTTAATCCTGCATTCTATGTCATTATTTGTTTTACTATCCCAGCCTTGATCCACGAGATCTAACAAAGTCTCATTTGATAAATCCTTGCAAACAAATAAAGTTGGTGTCCTACGAACACTAGCACTCGAGAAAAAATCAACAAATATATGTAATGAAATAAAACAACTTAGTTGAACAATTTTCGAGCCTGTGCTTATCTTCATAGCATTTCTAATATCAATGAGTAGCTTGCATCTCAAGGATTTAGAAACAATGATGTCAGGAGTAGGCCACTCATCACCTTGAAAACTAGGCAATGGAATTGCTTCGAGCTTGCCAAAACTTCCATCTGTTTGTGGCGTATATAAAGATTCATAAAAATAGATACCACAATCTGCAAGCTCCTTTGGACTTCTTCATCTGTATTGCAGCTTTTCAACATCAGAGTGAATCACGTCTAATATTCCTACAAGTGATTGTGCGGGCTCCCATTCACTTATGCATGATGGATATAAATCTGAAAGAATAAAACAATGTTGAAGCATTTAAATCATAATCTGATGAGCATCAATAAAGAAAATCACCTATGATTGTTGTAGAGTGCATATGTTTTCATATACTTACAATTACATTTTTGATGATCATGAGGATTGATATCATGTACTTTGATTTCTGAATGCATATATACATGTTGTACTAAGACTTCTGATATAGACTGATCTCCCGGGGTAGTCGTAAACTCCAAATTGTTTGCGTTCCAATAAGTTTTGTAAGTCATTTTTGCTCTTTTCATTTATCGAGAATTGTCTTTTGATGATGGATGCAGCAATACCCATGAGTTCTTCATATATTTTGTTGGCTTCCAGTTATCAGCTTCATCTTTCTCATTGTAAAGAATCACAGACTCGATTGTAGATCTGCGTCTCCTTGCCATTGCTATTTTCAAAGCTTGGGCACCAAAAATCTCTCTGATATGGTACCTGATTTCAATTTTTCATATCACATTTAATCTAATGTGAATGCCAACATAGTCACAGTTACTGCGTATACCATATTTATGTAACTGTACATACTATATTTCTATAACTGTAACTAGTATAGTTAGAGAATTTCACTATACTAACCAGCATAGTCAAGTAAATTTAACTTGAGGTATTGACATCGGACAGATTAGCACGTGTCGGGCAGGAAGAAGAAACCAATGGGATACGTCCATGCTGCCCGGACACAAATTTTCTCTATTGCATTTTTATTCTTTTAGTTAATTTGAACTACGTTATGTAGATTTCAAATTTGTGCATTTTGATTGGGCCTGGTCACGGTCAAAACTAAAAAAAAAAATAAAAGTATCTTTACAAAGGGACCTTTTTATATTGAGAACTCCTCTAATGATCTCGAGGAAGATCTGAAGGTTTGACAGTCATAGTTGATGTTCCTAATCACAAGTATCCTGACTGCCCTTAGCCGCAGAAGCCGCGACCCAAATATCAGTATGTAGCAACACCAGCTGCTGCAGACTCGAAAGCGAATGCTTCGACTGATGTTGTTGTGCAGAGAATTGACGTTATTGAATAAAAATTGGAGAAGATAGAAGATCAGTCCTGGCAAAGTGACGTGGAGAAATTATTCAAAGTCACAATGAGAAGCAAAAGCTCCTCGAAACCTGACCAGAAAATCCTCGAAGAAGAAATCTTCTAGCAAGACGACGAATAAATCTACGACTAAGGAAGATCTTAAAGATGACCCGACTATGACGTGTTGGGAAGTTATTTGCAAAAGATATCTCATCAGAGGAGAAAGGAATTATCAACGCTGAACTTCAGTCAGCTGCTGCAGAGAAGGTGGTCACTTTTGAGGAAGAGGATGACGAAATCACGAAGACAAAATTGTCTAGTGCTGTTATTGATAAGCCAATCTCAAAAACGAAGACGAAAGACTATGACATTGTAACCGAAATTGGATCACTTCGTCCGAACATGACGTTTGAGCAGCTAATGGATGATAACACTTATTACAAAAAGCAACTGAAAGGTCTTTCTGCACCGAAAAAGAAAAAAAAAATTTCGTTGCCAGATGTTGGTGTTCTGTCTATTGATTTAGGTGATCTCGGTGCACCTGAAATTGATATTACCATTGCGGGATGCCTAATCGAAAAAGTGCCAATTGACTCTGGTTCCAGCGTGAATATAATAACAAAAGACACGCTATCAAATCGAATGAAACGTGTTCTACAGATGAGATGTTATCATAGTAGTATAGCAGTACTACACTCTGGTTGATTAAGGTGTCAACAAAGAGTTGAAAAATGTTCGATGTATTCGCAACTGTACAAACGATTAGTTAATCGTGTTCGCGAACTATTCATTTCTAAACAGAAGTCCTCAACAACTAAAGTCCAAAATAATGGTTAAACAACATGAATGGTTTTAGAGCACGTTAGAAACTTATGTCAATGACAATCAGGAAAACAGATCAAAGACTCAATTCTTCAGACAGGGCTCAATCTCAAAAGTGTTGTATACATGGCAAATACCTCTCCTTTTTATAGCAAGGAGGGTCTTCCGTAAGTATCCACTAACTTATGGGATTAGTTTAAAACTAGCCATTCTAGAACTTCTAACTTAGGACTTAGAACTTAAAAAGTTTCTAACTTGAAACTTAAGATAACTTAAGACAAAATATTTCTAAACTTATTTTCTAAATATGTCTAAGTTCTAATCCCAAGTTTAACTTATTTTATTATTTTAAGCTTCTACTCATGGTCTTACAAAACACATGCCATGGTGAAAGATTATTGACAATTACTCATACGTGGCCTTACAAAACTTATGCCACGAAGTTTTACTTCTCTTTTTATTTATTTTTTATGTTAGCATAGTTGCTAACATTATCTCTCTCATTGGATTGGTGGCCCCACACCAATCGAAGCATTTTCTTCCTGGATCTATTGCACTTCTTGGAGGCGATATTGTTGCTGTTGGGATTGGTAAAACTTTGTGCCGATGCCCTCCATCACATCATAATTTGTTAAGGAAGGGCATGGGTTTGTAGTAATGAAGCATACCCTGTAGGAAGTTATGGGCTTTCTAGAGCTCCGACATATCAACATGCAGTGCCAAAGTGAGGGCTACGCATAATAAAGCCTTGCTACATTGATGTGGTCATCTTGCGTCCGCAGTGGTATATTGATAGCAAGGGATATTGGTAGTAGCCCTCAATCCCAAAAACCCTTGAGTTCTGCCAAAAATGTCACCAGGCCACAATTGTCCACAAAATATCCGACATCGCGATCAGGGTGGCTATGGTGCTTTTGGTAAAATACACGGCAATTGGTGACCATGTCTTCGGCTAAGTTGCCGGTATCCACTCCTATGAGCTTGGGCCAAAAGATCTTGTTGTTGATCTTTGTGACATGAAATGGTTCTCCCCTCGCTACCAGATAATAATATGGATTGGTGCACATGTAGGAGGGTGCTTTGAGACACCGTGCCATAGAGGTCTTGCTCTGGAGAAAGAGCTGATGGCGCTAGAGAGGTTGTGGATCTAGGAGCTACACTGCTTCCTTATGGATTTTGCACTGGTCCAGATTTGATAGTATGTAACTGCCGCGATCCTTTGTTGGATATTTCTTAGCAAACTCTTGAGACGTAAGTAGCTCCTTGCTTGGTTCAGTGGGCATGATTCTATGCTGGATGGTTGGTGCTTCAGCTACAATGGCATGCTCAGTTTGTGGATTAGGTTTAGGGGATAGGAGAGGTGAAGGGTTAGCTGTAGCAATTCTTTGGGAGTCGAGAGAAAATTGGCGTTAGATGAATGGAAGGTTAGTGGTGTCGATGGGGTTAGAAGCGAAGGAATGGAAAAGATGATGTTGGGAGTCAGTACCACCAGAGCCCTATGGATTAGTTGGTGATTGTGTTTCATGCCCTTGGGGTTGGCCTTGGAATGACGAGCCTTGATTAGCAGGTGGTGGTTTTGAGGACCAACACACGTTGTTCGAGTTTAGATAAGGAAGGATCCATTTGTCCTGAAGTTAGATATTTAGTGATTTCCTTGGCCCACATGGGTGTAGAATCAACTTGAAATAAAATGGCATCGAGTAAATCATCAATGACGTCCTGATCTAGAGTGGGTAGGTTAGGGATTCGAGATAGATGGTCTGCTAAAAAATGTTGAACTCCCTTTCGAACCATGATTTTAAACTCAAATTCTCACAGTAATAAGATCCATCTAGTAATACGACCCGTCGTGCAAGTCTTGTTGATGAGATATAGGAATGCTTGATGATCAGTGAAGAAGGCAAAAACTTTTCCCAGTAGATAATGGTGAAATTTCTGAACCGCATATACCATTGCCAAAGCTTCATGCTCAGTATTGGTATAATTGACTTGAGAAGATATCAATTGTCTACTGAGAAATCAGATTTGGTAATCTTTTTTGAATTTTCTCGGTTGGGTGAGCACTGCTCCAATGGCATACTTGGATGCATTAGTATGCACATGGAATTCTTTGGAGTAATCAAAAGCCCAGAAGATAGGTGCATTGGTAAGGGCTTCTTTGAGTTGATTGAATGCTACATGTTGTTCATTTGGGAACAACAACTACTTTGTAGATTAATCGTGCTTTATTAGCAAAGTTGAAAATAAAACACTGATAGTAGTTTGTGTGGCCAAGGAAAGAGTACACTTCACAGATGGTACGTGGCTCTGGTAGATTTGAATGATTAGGACCTTTTTTGTGTCAACTGCAATGCCATAAATGATATGACCTAACACACAACCGTGTGTTACCTGATGAAAATCCAGCAAGTTCACACATGTGGGGAACCAACCCAAGAGTGTGAATGATCTTTGGTAAGCTTTGTGTTTAGCACATAAACTGATTCTAGATTGAGTATCAAGATCTTGTTCTAGAATTTATGACCAAAGCACAATCTAGCATGCTAGTAATCAAAGAATGGTTACTTTCACAAAGAATAGAAAAAGTAGCAAGAAATTAATGCATTGTCGCGAACAGGGGTTTTATTTCGTTGTCGTGAACGAATATGTTTCTTTGAAGCTTCTTTTGTGCGGAAGATCATAGGAACCTAGACACGCGACTACAGATCACAGAACAGATTTTATTCTAGTAATCAAGACAACATAAGACAAGGAGATGCACGAAATAGAGCAATCAAATTATCAGTTTAATTTTTAGAGTGAGATGGTCAGTGTCTCGCTTGTTGGCGGCCTGATGCTCTGCTCTTTTGTTGTGTTCTGCACGTTGGCAGACTTTCTTGCATAGTTGTTTTGTTTCTATGCTTTTTTTTTTCTGCTCTACTCACGCACATTCTCTGTGTTTATTTTGATCCAAGAAAAATAGTTTATATCTCCACTGTGTGGAGTTTATAAGATAGCTAAACAAATAATTACAAGAGTAGTTAATGCTAATCAACTAATCAATTACTCTCCGTTATTGCAAGCCATTTCAGCTGGGCATGAACTTTAGGACTCCATGTCCGTTGAGCTGCCAGCTGACAGCGTGAAAAATATTCTTTCGTTTCTTCCATTTTGTGTCGTGTCTTTGTCTTTCTGGTCCTAGAGGCATGTTTGACTTTCGCGAATCATTTGACCTTCGAGTTTCGCTTCGCTTCATGTCTTAGAGTTTTCGAGGTTCATTGACTTTCGCGAATTGTTCGCCATTTGACCCTTGCTTTGTTTTCGCATCGCGGCAAAGTTGCAAAAGTTCACCATTTCTGACACTCCCTCTTGAACCTTGCAGCTTTGCATGTTTAATCCAAGTGCCTTTCTTTGCTTTGCGAAGAGTGGATTGTCGAGTAGCTTCGTGTGCAGATCTGCAATCATGTCTTCAGATTCTATGTACTGGAACTAGAGCTCTCCTTTCGAGATCAAATCTCGAATGTGATGGTACTTCAGAGGTATGTGTTTTGTCTTTGAATGGAAGATAGGATCCTGGGACAAATAAATGGCACTCTGAGAGTCCATCATCATCGTGCATGGTGCTCTTTGTGGTATCTCGATTGCTTCCAACATCATCTACAGCCACACTACCTCGTTCGCCACCTATGAAACTACAACGTATTCAGCTTCGCAAGAAGATTGAGCTACCAAGGTTTGCTTTTTGAATATCTAGCTGATTGCAGCTCCGCATGCTATTGTACATTTTCTAGTTATGGACTATCTTTGCAACTCGCCCAGCTTGCATCACTGTAGTGGTGCAGCTCGAATCCTTTTCTTTCTTTTTGAGCTCTGTAGGTCAATCCCATATTTTGGGTACTCTTCAGATATTGTAGGATTCGTTTTGCCATTTGCCAATGTGCCATGCCAAGATGGGAAGAGAATTGGCTTAAGGCATGAATAGAGAAAGCTGGATTGGGTCTGGTACAAATTGTAAGGTACATCAGACTACCGATTAGGTTTTGGTAGGGTATACCTGCCATCTTCTATTCTAGCCATCCGTCGTGGCGAGATCTTTGCAGTCTTTGCGAATTTTCCTGATCGTGGCAAATGGACCTTCATCCAATTGTTTCAAGTATGAATTTTTTTTTAGATGTTTACCCTATACAAATTTGACTGATGTTTACCCTATACAAAATCGGAAGAAGTTTACCCTATACAAAATCCACCGATGTTTACTCTATACAAAATCGAAAGAAGTTTTAGCTCTACATTTTTTTTTTAAAACCAAGAATTTTTTAAGAAAAACAAAAAAAAATTATGGAGAAATTCGAAATCACCACCACAAACTATGACAAAATCAAGTGTTTCATCATAGTCAATCCCCTTGAATGGAGCATATCCCTTGGCAACTAGTCTTGTTTTATAATTGTTCACACTACCATCTTGAATAAGCTTGATCTTAAAGACCCATTTGCAAACAGTAACATTTTGTATCTTTGATGGAGGATCAATAATTTTACAAGTATCTCAAACAATGCACACAATTCAACTTATTTTGCATCTAATTGGCAAGAGCTTTTGAACACCACAATAAAACTAGAAATAATTGATCTTCACATCATGTCACACACGTGAAAAGTATAATACTTTGTTCAGATTCAGATCTATTCATTAGACACAAAAAATGTCGCATTCATCATTCATCAATTCCTCATTAAAGAGCAAACTTGCCAAAATCACCATCTCTTGATAATCTCTCGAAGTATGTACAAAATGAGCTCTCAATCCATATCAAATGATCTCGAATACGAGATTAGGTAGAGTGCCATTAGGGTAGACCCTAAACCCCTGGCTATCAAAGCCTCTTGGTAGCTCGAGTCAACTGTCTTATAAAAGTAGATGGCCGCCCTCATAAAAAATCCCAATCATCTAGGAACACCATGATATAATTCACTTTAGAAAAATATTTATTCAACTAATTCCATTTCATTATGAACATGCAAAAAAAAAAAAAACCTCATCATAATATAATTCACTTTAGAAAAAAAAAATATAGCCTAATCATAATATAATTCACAATAGAAATATATTTATTTAGCTAATTTTATGTCATTATCAACATGCAAAAAACAAAAAAACAAAAAAAAAATGCGTGGATAATCAACGCAGAAGATATCCACGCGTGGATATCTTTAACTTCTGGTTTGGTCCGGTGAACAAACTAAAATTTGCGTGGATAATCCACGAGTGGATTATCCATGCCAAAACTGCTTTCCGGCGCCGCCAACCTTCCCTCCCAAACAGTTGCCGAAATTTTTAAAATTCAATTTTGCGTGGATTATCCACACGTGGATAATCCACGTGCATAAATTTTTTGGCACCGTGTCAAAAAAACACCGGTGGACTGGCCGGAGGCATGTTCAAAATTTTTTGGCGTGGATAATCCATGCATGGATGTTTCACGCAAACAAAATTTCGAAAAATCGACTAAGTGTCGGGTCTCGCGTGGATACTCTGCGTGGATAAACACAGAGTTTTCTAGTTGTGACTCCTGAGCAACAGGAAGCTGAAGATCAACATGAGGAAGATGAAACAATCGAACAACGACGAACAGTCAACAAGTCAAAGAAGATCTCCAAAATGATTCGCCAACAATCTTCAATGGAGTGAAGATACAGAGTTTGAATTTTTCAACTTCACTAAAGAACTGAATACATATCAAGAAGCTATCCAAAGTCCAGAAGGAGAATTCTTGAAGCAAGCAATGTCAGAAGAGATCAACTCAATGAGGTTCAATGAGGCGTGGACACTCGAGCCACTTTCCGACGACAAAAAGATCGTCGACTGCAAATGGGTATACAAAAGAAAAGTCAAATCAGATGGCACTGTCAGACACTACAAGGTCAAACTTGTGGCAAAGGGCTACACGCAAATGTACGATGTGTTTATGGTTTGAAGTAGACATCACAAGCTTGGTACAAGAAGCTCAACAATCTTCAGAAGTTTCTAGACTTTCGTCTTTTTCGATAACCTCCTCTGGATGATAGATCACATATATCCTTTGTTACAATCTTTTCTTCTTGTTGTTTCTGACCTTTTTGTTGAGCACATCCATATCTTTAACAAGACACAAATATGAGATACGCATGGATTGAAATGCAGTTTTTATCTCATCATTACTAGTTGTAAAATGACAGAAGATTTCAATTTTGGATATCCTTTTTGAACATCTCATTTTCTTCCAAACAAGTTTTCAACTTTGTACGTTTTTCTTTGCACTCCTTTGATATTTTTCTTAATTTCTCTTCCAAATAATGTATTCTCTGCACTGAATGTGCATTCCCATAGAGCATCAAATTCTCACAGTAACCTAAAAGGCCATTTTTGCCATGACACATAGATTACTAATTGACTCACCGAATGAAAATCCAGGTGTTGCAATCAATATGAATCAATGGGATACATTGTTCCTGATGACCATAAATCTACATGCTTTAGCTTTTCCTCCCTGTATCAGATCATATCAGAAGTTGACAATTTGGGTCGCTTTGAATTTCTTGTCATGAGTGGAGGATATTCTGGTGACAGATTCACAAGAAGATGATAAGCTTTGTCATTGGTACAGTAGTATAGTAATAAACAACATAATGACAATAACAAAGCTGGAGATGGCGCTAAACACTCGACCTTGGAGATAGAGATGGCGTAGGCTTTGTTTATGAAATGTCACTCCTAATTCGAATTTTTGAGTGTTCCCAACTATTGGGAGGGAATATTTCGACACAAATTATAGTTTAACTATGGTTAAGCACCAGTGAAGTTTGATGTGACTAAACTAAGGTGCATTCATTTTCGTGGAAAGTAGTGCGAGTAGATGCGTAAAGAAGTTAGAAAATGATATTTTAATAACTTGATTGTTATTTTTCTCTTTCCTACATGGCATTTCTTATAGGGCCCTCTTTGGGCCCATATTTTCTCTAATGTGTTTCATGGTTTGTTCCTTTGTGTATGAAGCTTTCAAGGAATCTTATGGCTCAATTTCATTCAAGATGCTTAAATCTTCTCATTTTGCTCTTGCCCTTGTGAGCTTCAAAATGTTCAAATATGTCTCACATGCCCAACATACACGAATCCATTGTTACAATAATACTTTCAATAAAAATTTGCGTGGTTTATTGATTTATAATAAGTTTAAATGGATATTGTGATGTCAATAGCCTCTTATGCATCATCATCATCAATTTGCTATGTTTTTTAATTGTTTGTAGCATATTTTTTATGGTTTTACTATAACTATGAGGTTAGGGACTTGAACTAAATGTATGAGCATATCCATTTTTGAGATTAAAATCACATTTTGACTTACAGTGACTACATCCATATTCGCAACTCATAGATTCAAATAAATTCTAATCATATAGGTGATCTAGCCCAACACCTTATGGATGCCATTCTCATGATATCTATGTGTTCTTGTGCTTTGTTAGTCTAATGATTATTCTTCGAGGTAAAAGTGGGGGTAAAAAAAAGACTTAGTTGGCACTGTGAGCCTGCCTGGGAATACAAATCTCACAACAATATATGAATGCTGTTGATTTTCCAATGCACACTTGGTTTTACTTAGAAGAAGGACATGACACCCGTTTGTGCAATTAGGGATATGTGTTACAATAATTTGAAATGGGGGCTATGAGGATTCCCTGAATCATATTGTAATGCTAGGCTAGTTGTTATCCTTTTATTTGAAGTGTGAGGAGGATCGCATGAAGACCTCTTGAGATTCCACTTTGATAATTGTGATTTTTGATACGATATTCACACAACCATTGGTTAATGCGCATTTTCTGAAAATAAGGTGCTACATTCGATTCAAAACCAAGATGAATAATTTGCATCAAGAGACCATAGGTGCTGGCATTGTAACGACATGCTCAAGAAGACAAGGCCTTTTTCGGTGGATCTTGCTTCCTGGCTATACATGTGAGCAATCCACGGGATACACCATAGAGCGACTGTAATTAATTATGCTAAGAGCAATGCAAAATCGAAGAACGAGAACAAAATTGTCATCGTCTCGTTGGAGTTCAAGGCTTTTCACGGCCGGAAGGATCACAGTCTCAAAGTGTGTGATGTAAAATAACGGCGCATACATACAAGAGGAAAAAGAAAAGGAGGAAAGGAATTGCTTGCAAAGGTGAAAAGGCCTTGTCTACCTCCAGGAGCAAGATCTTCCATCGTTTTACGTTATCCTGCCTTCTTTCCTCGTTAACCTCAAGCTTTGACATGGAAAAACTCGCAGATTGATGACTGCAGCTGTGGTAGGCTTCCATCATATCCTGAGACGATACTATACAGTTTGGACAACAATTTGTCCTTAGCTCACAGTAATATGATACTAAAAGTTGGTGAAGATTGTGCGGGTTCCACTTTTCAGCTCAGGGAGAATAATAGAAAAGATTAACTGAAAAATTAATGGGTCACAATGGGTCAGCTCGGAACTTGGAAGCTACGACTGACGAAAGCCGTGGCACATTCAAACTTTGGCAGCGAAATGACCTGCCATAGATGGTCCATAGTCAGTATTCACCTGTGCATACAAACCGTTTTCATTCTCAAGAGCTAGCTCAGTTGCTGCGTAATGTTCCGATCTGGAGTTCACAACCAGCATCATGCAGATCAACCAGAAAAGAGTGGTATCCAGAGCCAAGAATCCGGCACCCCCAAGAAGCCCAGTTTTTGAAGTGGGGCAGGAGTCTAAGGCTTGATAATGAGTGTTATGCTTGCGGTGATTGCTTTCGGTGATTGTAGCCCACATCAGAAGTCCTTCAGCAGTGAAGTAAAGAGCCCTGCACCGTGCATGATTACAGCAGAACACACAGTCACAAGCAGGAGTGTAAAAGAACCAGTTAATGCTAGAGCCAGCTGGATTTTCTAGAATGCAGTTGCACAATGTGAGCTCAAGCCTTGGGTATTTGATGATTTCACGTTGGGAAATGCTCGAAAGTTGTATTCACTACTCTTTAGCTATTAATAACACAAGCCCTTGGGCCTTGATGTAGCACCAACTAATAAGCATCCACGCTTTAGAAACCCGAGATTTTTTGCACTGTAAGTAGACCAGCAACGAATGAAAGTAGTAAATTTAACTCTGACAAGCTCACTTACAAGGTAATCAGGAAGAAGATGACAAACAAAATGCTTTGTGAGAGCCGTGCAACCGGGGCTGGTTTGCCATGGTAGGGAAAGAAAAGGGCCACGAGAGCCAGAGTCGTGGATATGAACAAAAATACAATGGACAGGATGCCCAAAGCAATTGAAGAATCGTGAGGATAGTGGCAAATAGTTATACCATTAGACTGCTCCAGTTGGATCGCATCATCTCCGGGCTGTTAGGACGTTATCAGAAACAGCGTCAACTTCCTTAAATCTATGATCGTACCTCAGGAACGGAAGCACATCACAATTACAATTTCAAAACCCTGAGTAGTTCGGAAAGTCACATTTGAAATTTTTCTTCTACTTTATAATTATTGCAAATGCGTGTCTATTTGTGGATTCTGGAAGCGCATGAATTTTGAATGCAACACAGGGCAAGCAGTGAAAAATGTGACCTTTTTGTTCTCTGCCAAAATTCCCAGCGCAAAAGCAATTATTCCGGGGACGGTAAATACAATTGTCGCCCATCCCAGCTTACTGACTGCCATATCGATCAAGCGAGCCTTCCGCACCGAGGATCAAACTGTTTTGTCAAAGAAAAAACTTGACGGATGTTAGTATTGTGTGAATCGTACTGATGTACAATGCTGCGGCTGTTTTGATTTTTGGTTGAAAGAGAGAGGGACAGACCAGCGTGCACGTCGCTGTATAGGTGTATGCAGTATATATGCTGCTCCTATTGCGGTGTTTCGACAGCTGCTTGCGTGGTTTGTTGGTCTCGAAGGAAAACGAAGGTGAAGGTGGTGTGAGCAGCAGTCAGGGGCAGGCAATAGTATTTGGACTTGGATGGCGCACAAAGTATACAACGATACGTACCCTACTTATACCACTATTCCTATCTTCAACTAATAACAATCACCATGTGCATCCAGTAATGCTTCTTGAATCTTGTGCTTGATTTGGGAATAAGGGAAACAAATATCTTAGGCGTCTAGGCTAGGATCCTGCAACTTTTGTTGCAAGATTCACCTCACTTCTGATTCACCTAGACGCTTAAAACATGGTAAGATCCACAAAATTAACATCTCCTCTCCAACAACTTGTCATTAGTATTAAGCATGCATGATGTCAAAGATACTATTCAATTTATTGGTTATCTAATTGCCTACACCACCCTTTAAGTATAAAACAATGCTTAGCGACCTATACTCATTGAGGTTTTACATTTCTCATCTTTCCCTTCACCTATTTCACCATTAGCCCATTAAATCTCTCTTCAAAAATACACTTCAACTTAAGGTGAGGTAGGCTTTTCAATCAATGAGCCTAGTGCTTATTCTAAAAATAGGCATACAATCAACATAGGTAGTTATGTGGTTGAGTATGGGTGCATATAGGGCACCAATGGCATAATCATGTTAAGTCATCCTTGCTTTCATCATGGTTTTATATAGTTTCCATCCATTTAGGTTGATCCACATACAGAAGTTTTTTGTGTATCAACATCAATTCTATAACTCTATCCAATAGGATATGAGATGATGTTTTGAAAGAGGGGATGTTCCATGAAGGGCGTCGGTTGGGATATGCATCACCGCAAGAAAATTATTTTGGATGCATAGCAAGAAACCAAAAATGTTGCACGTCACAAGGTCTACAATTTGCAGCCGTGTTCTCACTAGCCCCATGAGCTTTTACAACCATGTGAGAAGCATAAGTTCAAAACTATTCACCAATATGGAGGTCAATGCAAGTGGTTTGCTAGCTTATTCCTTGCTCTTAGTGTCCATTTCTAAAGCCTAGACTAACATTTCAATGTGCTCACTAATGTCTTCATGTTTTTCATTACCATCCTTCAACATTCTTTCTTCAAAACTAATCTCGTCCACTTGTAACTAATTTTGTCCTGTCAATTGGCTCTTCCCTTGGGCTATTCTTCCTTCTTGTCATGTTTACATTCATCTTGGAATAGTTATGGATTATTATGTTGGAAATAACATACCCAATTCTAACATATTGTTTGTTCTTGGCCTTTGCAACTTCATTCAACTTAGCTATAGTCGTATACTTTGTTCAATCATGTTGTTGCTTTTCAATGTACACATATAAACATAAAATGGCATAAAAGTCAATTCGATAATGTTGTCTACCACTTCAAATTGAATTCAATTCACCAATGAATAAAATAGCTGCAACTTTTTTGTCTTAGCATCACATACCCACTCTTTTGCTTGTATCTATCTTTCTCAAATTAAACTATTCTTTCTAGCAGGTTATGTATTTCTTTTCCACCCGGTCCCTTCTAGCATTGGGAAGATGAAGCACTTGACATGGGTGGAGTGGCCTGGCAAGAGGGATCACGGTGCCATGGAGTCCCCATAGGAGAAATGAGGCCTTGGGCAGGCAGTGGTAATGTGAGGAGTGAGTACAAGGGGTGTCGGGATACTCACATGTGATAGATGTAGGAGTTGTAGTATCATGTGCCATGCATGCTACTTCCTGAGTTAGTGTTTTTCGAAGTAAAGAATCCCTAGGAGAAGGCCTGCTAGAGGGATGTGCTGGACTTGAGACCGCATCATGAGGCACGACATCATCGTTGCCACCTCCATAATAGGAGCTGCTGCGAAGATGACTCCTTCTACGATCTCTCTTCTCTCGGGATGTCAAGAAGAGACACTAGCATTATCATGTGCGGGGGAGGGACTCCCGCCAAAAAGACCCTCCTAGGAGGGGAAAACATCTTGGTCGGAGGGGATTGGAGACTGGATCTCCTCAGAACGAGAGGATGTTGATGGGTAGTCGGCCAAACTACTGGAACTCCATGCCTCCCAACGAGCTCGTAGTCTCTCCATGATTTTGCCTGCATGTGAGGGAGACATCTCATCCATGTAACTGAGGACCTCATCGTCACTCATGGAGAAAAAATGGGACAACCCATGACTGTGGCCAGATCCCTAACTGGGAGACGTGTCATGAGACATAATGGAAACATGCGTGGGATGTTGGAGTTAAAATCTTCACTCTGACTCATCCGAATTCAATTTCTAAGCACCAGCATACTATGTAAATATTCTCTCTCTACAATAGCATGAAGTCTTACTTGCACAAGTCGAACAGTCTATGCAATACAGCTTGAAGCAGAAACATGATCAACTTCGTCGATGTCTACATCATCGACTTCATCAACTCGACTTCGTCGACATCCTGTCATCAACTACATCGAAATCTTTGCAAGGGAAAACTAGTCGACTCAACTTGCTCGACGTCTTCAACGATCGTCAACTATCACTAGTCAAAATGGAGCTCTTCCTCTACGTTCAACGTAGACTATGTCATAGTTCATTTTAGTACTTTGCAAAAACTGCACCACATCAAGAAATCTAACAAGTACAATTAAATATGATCAAAACTTTGCCTTGTTGGTTTCAAACATGTGAAAACTTGTTAGAATACAGACTACCAGCAAAGATTGAAGTACACTATTGTTAGAAACTAATAGAATCATAAAATCACAAGACAAATACTGAAAATACTCAAGAAATGCCCCGAAACCAATATTTCACTTGCTTGTTAATTATGGCCAAATGAGGCTCTATATATACACAAGAGTTGTTGCTGACGTAGCTGATTTGACACATGTGAGAGTGCCTAGTCATCATAGGATCCACCCAAGTATCATCAATATGGCACATGGTCCAGGATTCCTAACTTATAGCCACCTCCCTTGATTCGAGGCAATTTTCATAATTTATAGGGACTTGCAAAAATATCTGCTACAAGTGAGATCTCACCTACTATTAATATTTTCACATGTGTGAGAAGTCCTACACATGTGTGAGATCACTCCTATCCATGTAAAATAGCTTCTCCTACCAATAAAATGATGCCAAGTGGCATATAGCTAGAAAACTAGGTTTTGGCCATTTTAGCCACTAGTAAAATGATATGTACAACCTATATGACTATTCTAAATGACAAGTGCATCTATTTCACATGTGGGAACAGGCTCCACACATGTATAATGATGATAGGTACTAGTCATTATGGTATTTATAAGATTTGATCAAGTTAGCTTTTGCCAATTTTAACATCTTGATTCTTTCGTTTCCACTCCACCCCTCATCATCAACTCTCAAGATTCCCAAAAATTGCCTGACATCCTCTCTTTGATGAATTTCCTCCACCTCTCACCTCCTTCATCTCCTTTCATCCTTGATACCACCCTCCAATTCCCCACTCTTCCACTCATTGCCACACCCGTCATTCCAACATCTGCTTCATCTAATCCGATTGCCGAGTCTGACAAACCGTTGGACGATAACGCGTTCATGCAAACAAAGTACATTGCTTCACCAGAGTGTGCTAATCCCACCACACCTAACGACGTGATGGCTCCAAAAAGTCTCATCGAAGATGATGACAAAGATAGTGCACTACCCGAGGCGACACCTCAATAAGGCCCAACAAGCCAAACCGCACCGGCCGGGCCAACCAACGTCATGATGGCGTACCTGACCTTGGATACTTTCATCCAAGATATGGTAATAGCCAAAACTCACTGGACGGCCGCATAGTGGAATTGGCCACCAACAACACCATACAATGAGCAGAACTCACATACCTCCAACAAGACCTGCAGGTGGCCATTCAGCATGAGTAGGCAGAAAAGGACCAGGTCTTGAAGCTGAAATAAAATGAGGATGGTCTTCAAAAATACATCAAAGACCTCTTCAAATCAGCAATTGATGCCTCAAAAAAGGTCCAGGAAGTTAAGCAACATGCGCAATAGCAGCTCTCTCGCTCCCGCTCTAGGTCCAACTACTATTAATGAAAATAGAGAATCAACACTGGGGAGTGGAGGTGCAGACTCTGCAACAAGAGAAGACTCTTTGGTTAGCCCAGCCAATCCCCACCAACCGTCCTCTCATTCAACATGAGATGGATTTTCTCATGAAGCAGTTGGAATTGTACATACAAACATTGGATGACTATCAAACAAAGTTCAACAACTACCACCAAAGTGTCCTTAGAGAGCTCACACAAGCAAAGGCCACTCTCAAGGCTTGACAATGGCACATAGCACAACAACTGCAACCAGTCCTCATGGTAATTCCAACGCCATCCACGTTAGAAGCTGCATAGGCTAGTTTGAGCCAAGACCAGGATATATATGCAGCGGGGCCTGGTATTTAGGACCAAGGCCTAGACACCAGCCAAGGCGCAGACTAGAGCCAAGAACAAACTGCAAAGGAACAACAAGCTTCCACCTCCCAAGGCTCTTGCACCATATCAGCTAGCCGCACATTCTGTAAACCAAAGACCGTGGAGGACGAAATCAATGAGTATCTTGTTCAGTATCCACATGAGTACTCATGCGACGGTTGACAGATATCATTCTCAGCAAAAGACATCAAAGGCAATGAGCTGGCATGCCTGTTGGCATTGGGGCCACAACCTGACTGGTGGCAGCGCACGTTCGAGAAAGATCCGATGGCCATCAGGTGACTAGCCCAGTTGTGCATCAACTCACATTTTGTCCCCATTTCACGATGACCAAAATGGGCAGAATGTGGCATTCCCTTGGACCAGATTACCATCCAGACACTCAACTGGCCAATAATTACTCGAAGCATGGATGGGGCATGAACGTACATGCCAAAAGGGCTCTCATCCAGTTTTCTAAGTACTATATCAAGTGCCTTGATCCCACAGTCCGCGCAACAGTTGAATTCGCCCGGGACCTAGAGTTTTTGATGCATCTCCACTAGATGGGACAACCACTTGCCACCCATATTCTTTGATCTGAACACATCCCTAGCATTTGAAAAAGTTGAAGACCAACTTCCAGTGGCTTGAGTGTACTATCGAGCAATGTTCTTAGGCAATTTCTCACAGGCATCTAGAAGTTCTTCTTCCCCTCCAAAGATGCGAAAATCCAAAAAATACTAGAGTTTATGGAAGAAGTCATGAGCTACCTCATCCGATGACAACAAGCAACACGGGGTCCCTACTAGCTTCATAGTGCCAAGGGACCAACACTACTTCAGGTCGGAGGCCCTGTTGTGGGGATTTCTTGCACATAGATAAATAGGGCCGGAAGTAGAAAAAAGTTGCGAGGGCCGTGGCATCTTGCGTGCGTAAGCCCATAGCCCAATGAGCACCTGTAATTAATGTGGGTATTCTCTGCACATAAATAAGAATGACTCGAAGTAGAAATAAGCTGCAAAGGCCATGGCATCCTACGTGCATAAGCCCATAGCCCAATGAGCACTTTTAAATAATGTATTTTAAATAAACTAGACTTTGGGCCATGTAATTAAAATAATGTTAAAAAGGCCAAAGTTTGAGTTAACTAAGTTTCATAAGTTTTGTTTAGTGGTCAAAAGTCAAATGGTGGTGGGTGGGGTGTGCTTCTTTGTGCATCATAGATTAGAATGTGTTTCTTTTGAAGGGTTAGGATTTCAATCCTACCTTCTTGAAGTAGCCAACAGAAACCTAGGGGCAAGGGCCTCCCAAAAGATAGAAAGGCACCTCTTGTAACCATTTGACATGCCATTGCCTTGTGTCTTGTGCTCTTGTTTGTATTTGTTATTTCCCTTTCATTTTTTTATTCATTGTTTTGATAGTTAAAGCTTCTTCTATGGATTCATGCAATAGCTAATGAGTGCCTCTCTCTCTCTCTCTCTCTCTCTCTCTCTCTCTCTCTCTCTCTCTCTCTCTCTCTCTCTCTCTCATCCCCTTTCACCTATTCCAGAGATGAATGTGTGTGGTTAGCGTTAGTTGAGTTAGAGTTAAGATGGGGTAGAGTTAGTTTTGTGTAGAAAAGCAACTAAAGTTTTTAGCAACTAAGCATAGTTAGATTACTATCTTTGTGTTCTAACCCTTCTTGACAGGTGGAGGGCTGGTCACCATCCTACTTGCTACACCCTACAACGTGTCTAGGGTGTATCCCTTGGGGGAAGATGTCCTAGGTTCTATATCTAAATCTGGTTGACATGCATGCCCAACCATATAGTCAAATGTTGCTAAGGTGTTTGTCCAATCCACAATATTCATTTGAGAATCATAATGACCTCTCTTGGCTTGCCTTGGGTGATCAATATTGTGATCTTTGGTGGAGAATCCATCATCAGCCTTGGGTGTAATAGGTTTCACCGACCACGTGGTAGGATCTACCTTTACAACCTGCTCTCTACTCTCAAAGGTGAATTTTCCTGTTTTCCAGTTGTGAATCACTTGCACGACCCTCAACCAAGGCCTCTCTAGTAAAACTCAATAGGTGGAAGGAGACTCTAAATATTCTATCACCACTAAGGTGATTACAAACTGCACTCCTGCTATCTTTATTGGGATGTCTTCAACTACACCCTTAGGTTTCACATAAGACTAATCTGCTAATTTGATGGCAAATATTGCTGGCTTTAGCCCTTGAAACTCCCATTTTTGATATAAGGTAGTGGATATCAAGTTGACTCATGATTCTTCCATCTACTATTGTAGATTCATCCTTATATCTCTTGTGCTTGATTGGCAGGGTGACGTTGTGTTGTTCACTCTCCCACGCTACCCTAATGTTGAGGACATTGTTGGTCCCTTCATAGTCTGCACAATACAAGGGCTCTTTTGTGGTTGGCTCACATTCTTATTTGATCCAATCTTCCAGAATGCCCTATTGGTGGTGTTGGAACTTCCGGGTCTAGAGGTTTTGCAAGTTTTTTCTTGGCTTGTGCAACTTCCTCTATCTGCGCCTCCTGTATCCAATGGCATATCTTTTGATATTGATGTCCTTCTTCCTTTGTGTTAGGATATGGTCATGTGGCTGAGGGTTGATCATCTACCATTGACACTGAGAAGAGTGGTGATGATGTCACTCCCTTCTGTTTATGGGCTCATGTGATTGCTAGCACATGAACATGAGAAATTGGAGTTTTCTATGGCATCCTTCCTGAAGCTATTGTTGGTTGCATTGTGATTAGAGTCAAGGGTGCACTTGCTCCAGGTCTCAATGGGAAATTTTTGTAATAGTGTCCGTATCCGCATTCTCAACAAAAGAGTGTGAATATGCTCTTATGAGGACATTTTTCAGTTCGATGTCCTTCTCCATCCCTAGCAGCCGTAGATTCTTCCACCCTGGCGTTGAGGTTGGGCAGCGTAGGGCACAACATATTGTTGATAGTTGGATCGACATATGGCTCGTCCAGACCATATCATTGTTGTTGCTCAAGTTGGGGTGGTATCTCGTGCTCTACTGCTATCAAGTTTACATGGGCCACTTGATTGTTAGATGGCTCCGGTGTAGGTAAAGCCATGCACTAGTGATCCATTGGCGTTCCAAATTGCAGTGCTGCATTCGGTGCCCCTTGGTGGTATGGATAAGAGGTCTAATATTTATTCTCCTTTTGTTGTATAATTCGAGGGTTGAATGGGAAGAACAATGGTTTGTGTGATGACACGTTGCACAGGTGGTAATACCGTATGTCAGTTTGAGATTATGTTTCAAAACTGGACACTCATTGGCCATATGGTTTTGGGTACAGACTGAACACCATACATTCTCTCTTTGAGGGTACTGTAGTTGGTTTTGATCTGGTGCATTAGAAGATGATGCTATAGCACCTTGTAAAGCCTTCAATTTTTTATCAAACTAGGTCGTCAATTCTTTCATCTATTGTTTGTGTAGTTTTGTCATTTGTTCCATCAACAAATCTGTTAATATTCTTGAAACATTGGAGGTTGATGTTGCTAAGAGAGTCGGATGATAGATTTTTGGATAGGAATCATCATCTGAGCCTTCATCCTCTTATCTGATAGCATCTTCCATGGCTTCCTACAATGAGGCATATTGCTCTCGATGTCTGAATTCTCTTTGGATGCTTCGTGGTAACTTCACGAGGAACCACATAATCGTGAGTCAGGACTATGTTGCGTTCGGATTGTAGATGCTTGACCCGTTCAATATAGTCTCGAACCCTTTCTCGCAAACCCATCTTGACTTTGCTTAACAGGAGAAATGGATCTTTCAAGAACTTTCTTGGTTTAAAGCGGGTGATGAGAGCCTCTTTAACCCCTTCCCAAATAGAATTTTCTTCGGTTGATTGGTTGAAGAACCGGTCTTGGGTTGTAGCTACTAGTTGCATAGGGAACAGTTTCAACTTTTTTTATGGAGTTTGTTCGTTATAGATATTGCACGCTTGTTCATAGATTTGGAGAAACCTGATCGGATTTGTTGATCCATCGTATTTTGGCATTTCAAGATGAGGTGCCCTCCGTACTACTTGCAAGGGTGCAACAGGTACGAGTTGATCAATTGGGTCCATGGCTACTGGTCCTGCTTCTGTTATGATTTGCGCTACTGCAGCTCAAGGATGGTTTGGTAATTGGTTTTTGCTCCGATCTCAGATTCATTCATGGGGTGGGGGGTACCAAGAGTACTGGATCTTGATAGATCTTGGGAATGCATCTTGGATTTGGGAGATCTGATCAATTTTGATGGCTATCAATGTGATTTTAACCCCTTTTCAATGGCTTTTTCTTGATAAATCTCTTCTCCTTGTTCTGATTGGCCCGAGATTTTCATAGTAGATAGATTTGATCGTATCTGCGAGGATTACTTGTGAGAAATTTCTAGTTTTGCTAGTTTGGTCATATTTGTATGTTTGGTAATTTAGGCCAATTTTCATAGTAGACTTAGAGTTATATTAGTCTAAAATCATTTGAATAGACACTTTTTGAAAGTGTGGGAAAGTGTAGTACATTAGTTTTAGAGGTTCAAGTTTGAATGTGGAAACATTTCCACATTAATGTTAGGGTTTTTGTTATAGAGGGAAACCAAACTCATTAATGATTCATGGATCTGTTTTATATAGTTGTACACTCATGGGAAGAGAGACATTATCTCTCTCTTATCTCACTTCATGCTTATACATGAGTTCTCTTGGGTTCATGTATCCATTGGTGCACTATATTTGTGAGATCTTGCAATCTTGTGTGTAGAATGCTCATTTTATGCTATTTTTCTATCTACATGTGTGAAATATAGTAGCTTACTATTTTTGTATGGAAAAAAACTTCATCATATAATATGTTTGATATTTGATTAGGTTCTTATTGAGTTTGCATCTCTTTTATAGAGTAGATGTTGATTTTTCTACATTGGCATCATTGGTAGAGTTGATCTCTTTCTAACCAAAGATTAGGTTATGGATCTGGATATTGATTGATCTCCAATTCTTCACATGGTATCAGAACTTTTGTTCTAGGTTTTGAAAGGATCAAGCACATCTAACAAGCATTTGGAGGAGATATCAATGCTACAGCATGCTAGATTGACTTCTACTCAAAAATCGAGTTTCTTGCATATGTAGATTAGATCTTTTGTAGGTCAAAACTCATTTTAGGTCAATGAACTTGATGAACTCCAATTTCATAATATACTTGCTAGAAATAGCCAATTTTTGATGCTTTATAAATGTCTCACTTGAGGCTACAAGAATCTATATCAAGTTATAGGCAATTGCATGTAGAATTTGAAATATTCATTTTTTTGTGATTTTGTCAAAATCCTAATTCTGATTGGATCTCTATTTTGTGAGATTACTAAACTTCATTGGAGTTTTTTTTAATCTTAGGAAGTGGCAAGAGTCATTAGATTGAGGATAGATCATAGGTTGATCAAGATTTCTACATTCTATGTGTTGATTTGCTAGATATAAGTGCTAGAAGAGAATTGAGAGGTTCCATATCTTTGTGATTTCTTTTTGAAAAATTTGTTCTCTTTCAAAAGAGTGATTTGTGCATTGGAATAGGCTGAAAGAGAAGTATCAATTCATTGAAACATGGCTACATCAAGTGGATACATGTTGGAAGGCAATGCTATATAGGCTTACCTCAAGCAGCTATTCAATGTGGAAAGTGAGGATGGAATCACTTCTTGAGATGAATGATATTTTGGATATTGTTGTAGGTTTTGAGAGAGGCCAACTACACAACAAGAACAATTGAGGTATGACAAGAGATCTAAAGAGCTCTACACATGATAAAGATGAATGTTACCAATGAACTTCTCACGGAAGTTGGTAAGAGTACTTCATCAAAGGATGCTTGGGATTCATTAAAAAATCTTTATGAATCCAAATCTACATCTAGATTTTTGACTCTAAGATCACAAATCTTTCAAAGTTTGAAAAAGAATGAAGAGAGTCCAAATATTTTTGTTTTGAGAGTGAAGGCTTTGAATGATGAGTTAGCTTGCATTGATGAGAGTATTAAGGAAGGAGAGCTTGTTCAAGTTATACTTAATGGTTTGTTGGATGCTCATGCCAACATTGTACAAAGTCTTGCCATTCAAAGAACTTTTCCAAGTTTGATGGATCTTCAAAAGATCTTGATCAATGAAGAATATAGGCTTCAAGCAAGAGGTGGATCTTCATCAACATCTCAAGTTAAAGAGGAGGCTATGTTCATCAAGGGCAAAAGCAAAAGAAAGTGGTCTAAAGGGCAAGATCAAGGTTTAGGCTTCTTCAAATGGAAAGTAAGAAAGATAGGTGGAATGCTTTTGTGATGTCTTCATGTATGCTTGCTAATGATGGAGATCTAGATCCATGGTGGATTGATAGTGGTGCAAGATCACACATGACTTTTCACCAAGAGTACTTCACTTCTTTGTTGGCATATGGAGGTGACAAGAAGGTGTTCTACACGGCCAATGATGGTGAGTGTGAAAGCAAAGGGATTGGCACAATTCTTATTTCTCTCTCTACAAATAGGAATATTTATTTTAAGGATGTTTTGTTCATACCTTCCATTACCAAGAATTTACTTAGTGTGAGTCAATTACTTAGTAAAAGGTTTCAAAGTTGAGTTTGATAGAGATGCTTGCATAATCAAAAGGAAGGATGTCTTGATTGCAAAAAGTAAAAGGCAAGGGAAGTTGTTCAAACTAGATGCTTGTGTTATTGCTAACCAAGTTGGATGTATAGCAAGTAAGCAAATACCTATTCAAGAGGTTTGGCATAAAAGGATGGGACAACTCAACTTCAAGTCATTGGAGATAATGGCTTAGAAGCAAGTTGTGATTGGTCTTCCAAGATCCTTAACTAACATCAACCATGTTTGTGAGTCTTGTGCTTTGTCAAACAGACTAACTTATACTAGATCTACAAAGCCTTTTCAAGTTGTACATTCGAATGTTCATGGAATTACTACAATTAGCAATAGTGGAGCTAAGATGTATGTAACTTTCATTGATGATTTTAGTAGATTTTGTTGGATTTATCTACTAAAAAGAAAAGATGAAGTGTATGATGTCTTTGTGAAGTTCAAGAATGCAAGAACAAGATGACATTGGTTGTGTAACTTTGACTTAAAAAGAGTAATCTTTTTTGGTGTGTTTTAATGGTCCTAGATTTAGTCCAAAATCATGTATTTTTTAATAAATCTCTAAATTTTGTTTTAAAAAAAAGCCAAAAAATGCATATTCTAAATAAAGAACTACAAGTTTTTTGTTGCAAACTTCATAAACCCATCATAATTACAAATAAAATAATAATTCAAGAGAACAAATGATTTTTGAAACTCAAAATCCCATTGAAATACAAAATAATTTAAATTATATTTGCACATTCTTTTTTCAAAGTACATTTTCTAAGGAATTTTCACTGATGCCTCTCAATTCAAAACTTGACATATTCTCAACACTCTTGTTTTCAGCTCAGTCACTTCAACATGGCTACAAGTGGTGGATCTATGTTGCAAAGCAATGATAGGCTTACCTCAATCAATTATTCTACTTGGAAGGTGAGGATGGAGTCCTTATTGGAGATGAATGAGTTGATGGAGATTGTTGTAGGTTTGGAGGAGAGACCAGCAACTCAACAAGATCAAGTGAGGTATGACAAGAGAGCAAAGAAAGCTCTACACATGATCGAGATGAATGTTACCAATGAACTTCTCAAGGAAGTTGGTAAGTGCACATCATCCTTGGAGGCTTGGGAAGCTTTGAAGAAGCTTTATGAATCCAAGTCTACATCAAGAGTGCTTACTCTTAGGAGGCAAATCTTTCAAAGTTTTCAAAAGAAGGAAGAGAGTACTCATGCTTTTGTTTTGAGGGTTAAAGCATTCAATGATAAGTTAGCATGTATTGATGAAAGCATTAAGGAGGTAGAACTTGTTCAAGTTATACTTAATGGCTTGTTGGATGATCATGCTGATCTTGTTCAAAGTTTTGCTATTCAAAAGACTTTGCCAAGTATTGTGGTTTTCAAGAGATTTTGGTGAATGAGGAGTATAGGCTTCAATCAAGAGGAGATGGATCTACATCGACATCTCATTATGAAGAGGATGCTATGTTCATCAAAGGCAAGTTCAAGGGCAAAGACAAAGGCAATTGGTCTAAAGGGCAAGATCGAGGTGAGACTTCTTCTTTTGGCAAAAAGAAAGATAAGTCTAAGTTGAAATGCTTTTATTGTGGAATCAAAGGGCATTTTGCAAATGAATGTTTGAAGAAGCAAAGAGATGAAGGTAGCAAGCAAATCAACTTTACTACTAATGATGAGGATCTAGATGGTGGTGATTCTCTTTTGATGTGTTCATCAAGTCCAATATCAAGTGAAGGTGACAAAAATTCATGGTGGATTGATAGTGGAGCTAGCTCACACATGACTAGTCACAAGGAGTTCTTTACTTCTTTGGTCACTTATGATGGAGCCAAGAAAGCAATTCACATGGCCAATGGTGGTGAGTGTGTGATTGAAGGTATTGGTTCAATTCCTATTTGTCTCTCTACTAATAGGAAAGCAAGACTTGATGGTGTTCTTTACATTCCTTCACTTTCAAAGAATTTGCTAAGTGTTGGTCAAATGATAAAGAAAGGATACATGGTAAAGTTTGGTGGTGATGCTTGTTTCATTACAAAGGAAGAAATCTTGGTTGCTAGGGGCAATAGACAAGGTAGTGCCCCATAGAACATATATTGATCTCACACTTCAGTCTCGAGTATCGAGAGAGAAGAGTTTATGCATATGTAAGAGATTGAAGAAGTGAATAGAGTTCTATGAGTTATTCTCTCTTATGTATGTTCTCCGCACTGCTGAGTGTGAGTGATCTTGAGTCTGCTAACAATCTCTAATGCATTACATGAATTACTCTCTGATCAGACAGACTCTCTAGTGCATTGTAGTCATTTGCTGTGTATCCGTAAAGCATGCTCTAAAGAACTGTCTTAAAACTATCTTATTCGTCTGTCACGAATACTCTCTATTTGGAGAATTATCTTTCTATTTCATTTGTGTTCCCATTGGAAGGTGTGTAGCTTGAGGGAAAGTGCTGGACTCCTCTTGCCTCCTTTCATTGGGTTTTATTGTGGCATGCTTCTAATTGTTTATTGTTTAGTATTAGCCGCAATCTATTATTTCTATTTCCCTTATGGGTGTTAAAGTAGATTCTAGTTTAGCGAACTTGGTAGTTGGGTAAGCCTTAGCAAGGATTTCATTGCTTGTTGTCTTAGTTAATGTTATTTCAAGTCTTATTGTTTCAGTCCTTGTTTATCAATTTCTGTTTGAAGCTTTTGGTAGATTCTTAAAAGGTGGACGATCCTCTCTATACTAAACCGCATAGTGAGTAGATCTAGCCATCGCATAACTAGAAATCCCCGGCAACGGCGCCAATGTTGGAAGTATTTCTAGTTATGCGAATGTGAAAGTTTCTCACTACACTAACATAGAAGATTTTCCACTCAAACTTCGAACTCGATTTGAGTTGAGTCCTTCAAACATACATTAAACGAAATTAAATTCTAGGTTGAAGGTTTAAACATTTGAGTAGGTTTATGATGAGTTGAATCTATATAGGTATAATTTTTTACATCAAATTGAATCAATGTGAAGGCTTATGAACTCGAACCTGGTTCGAGTTGGTCCTCTTCAATTTGAAACTGCACTCCAATTTATAGAAATATAATTTTTGCTTTTAAATTTGGTGGATGTGAAGGTTTCTCAACTTGAACCACGTTCAAATTGAGGCTGTTCAATTTCAAGCTACATTGTCAAAGAAGAGTCTCAACTCAAACCTCGAACTAGGTTTGAGCTAAGGTATTTACACTGCAACCTAATTTCCATACACAATTGCTAGAGCACTAAGCTAGATATCCAAGAAGAGAGAAGTAGTGAGGCAATTCTGATACTCATTTTGTATACTTGCAAAGTCGATTTGGCTTCTTGAAAACAAGTATGTCGCCTAGGGTGTGACGATTTCTTTAATGTTAATTTTTTTAATTTTTCCTTAGGCAATTTTTGTATCTTTATATTGATCATTGTGCTATTCATTTAGTTCATGTTTGTTGTAGATTTGGCCTAGAAATGTCATTGCAAGTCATTTCAGATTTTGGCTTGCATTTTCGAAATGCAAATCATTTAAATGATTTAATCTGCTAGAGCCAAGATCTCTTTATTATTGTTGATCATGCTGATTTTTGAGCTTGAATTGTTTTAATCATATTGTTCTTTAGCATTGCTTCAATGGTAATATCAGATTTTCTTTACCATTGTTTTGATGCTAATCTTTGAGATTAGTTATAAATTTGGAGGTCATTTCGTTATGTAGATCTCTCAATAATTCAATACTTACAAGAAAAAGTTCTATAAAGTTATAATTTTTTTTATTACAACTCAAACCAGGTTCGAGTTGTCAAATTTCAAAATGATATTGCTAAATTGTGGTGTGTTGCTATCCAAAAGATTATTGCTAATGAAATATACTATTAATAATCTCATAACTCGAACCAGGTTTGAGTTGTGAGTTTTCTAAGAAATTGTAGACATTGGAAAGCCTTTGGAAGATATACAATCAAAGCCTTTGTGAAGCTTTGAAATGGTACACTAGTGATATGTTCTTTGTGGTATTCTTGTATTAAGACCTTTTAATCCTACACGAAGGTTGATATGATTTTAGGTTTCGAGGACGTGATCTCTTAACTTAAACCATGTGGTGTAAAGGCTTTGTGAACCTATAAAGAGTTTCATTATGGAGCCAAGTTTAGCTATCAATTGTAGCTTTGTTTTAGTTGTTAGAAATCAATGATAAAATTCATTGTTACACTTCTTAGTTACTGTTTATGATATACTTTATTACTAGTTGTAACTACCCATTGGCTATTCTAGTAGTCTACTCCTAGGTTCTCCCTCTCTATCAGGGTTCAGGGTTTATATGTACATTTTTACATTCAGTATGTTGCAGTGTGATAGTGTGATATTGTGTGTTCTTCTTCCACCTCCCTACTTGGTGATTGCTTATGGTGAATGCTTGATGTTGCATATCTAATTACTGACATGGTATCAAAGCAGTGATAGTCCTGCGTGCCTGATCAGTGGATACAGCTTGTCACAGGCTCCGCAACAAAGTGAGAAAGTCCTTCACAGGAGGTGAAAGCTTGGAGTGACAAAAACGGTTGGAAGAAATCCTTCTTGATGTATTTTGCAGGTTTTGGAGCTCACAGTTATTAGTGGAAAACAAAGACACAGTCTCGGAGGCATCGAAAAGACCAGGGCAGCATCAAACAGATTGAAAATCTGTTGAGTGAGAAAAGTTTTACGTTATTGTTTTTAGTCTTTGTGAAAAGTGTCATTTGTCAGAGAGTTGTGCCAAGAAATCTCTCATTTGTTTGTTTAGGGTACTGCAAATCACACTAGACAATGTCTAGTACTGCCATTCAGAGCTTTGAGGCCTCATACCTTTCACATTACTAATATCTGTCTATTTGAACAATCACTCGTTTCGAAATCTAAGCAACGAGGAGGCGGCGTAGCCGCCACGCCGAAGTAGGGAATCTAGAATATTCCCTCTAAAAATTTATTATATTATCTCTTTATATTCGTACCAATATCGGATCCAAGCGCGCTAGCTGAAGAGAAACCCAAGCAGTCGTACATCTGCGCTCCAGTCCGATATTGCAAGTCCGTACTGATATCGGATCCAAGCACACGAGCTAAAGAGAATTCTTAGCAGTTGTACATTCGCGCTCCAGTCCGATATCGCATGCTCCAATATCGGATCCACGCGCACAAGTTAAAGAGGATTCTAAGCAATTGTACTTCCGCATTCCATTCCAATATCAGGTGTATAATTGAAAAAGAAAATATTATACAACTAAGTTGTGTGTTCAAACTGAGCCATTTTTTGTGATCCGGACTTGTCTATCCAGTAATGGAAACTCTAAGCGAGAGTGTCCTCAAGGAGTCAAGCAAATTGGAAGGAGCCGGCAACTATGCAGTTTGGAAATTCAAACTGAAGAATATTTTGATGGAAAAGGAACTATGGGAGATCGTGACAGGTGAAGAGACAAGGCCATTGATTGAAGAAGATCAACGGGCATTTGACAGGAGAAAATGGAAAGCACAAAATGTCATCAACTTATCAGTTAGAGATGCAATTATTCCCTACATTTTGGATTCAGAAGGACCAAAAGAAGCATGGGATACGTTGAAGGCATTGCTTGAGACCACAAACACATCTCGAGTGCTATTCCTAAAGATGAAGCTACACACATTGCGGATGGATGATGGTACAACTGTTGCTGATTACCTACCGAAGATTAAAGAGATTTGTGACCAATTAGCAACAGTTGGAGAGCGAGTACAGAATCGTGAGATCATGCAGTTGACATTGAATAGTTTGAGTGAGTCACATCAAATGTTTGTGACAAGTACAGCCACACGGCAAAATCTTCCAACCTATGAAGCGTTAGGTGGATTGCTTTTGCAAAAAGAACAATGTCAAGAGAACTTGAGTCATCGCAACAGGCGATTTGATCGAGCTTTTACAGTCAGGGGACGTGGTGGTAGATTTGGTCGTGGAAGACACCAATCAAGAGGTGGAGCTGATTGCTGGTCACTGCGGCTATATCATTTCTACAATCCTATAGAGTGTAAACAAACATTCTTGACCTACGTGGAAGTTAATTCAGCATTCAACAACATTGAACCTATGTGCGGAACAGATAAAACAAAGTGAATGAGATACATGAACAATAAGCAGACAATAATTCAATTAAGATCAAATAATTTAGAATGATATGTGCATAATGGCTACAACATCATCTATTGATCCTCTTTTGTTTAAGCACTATGTGGCAGACCCACACAGCGCATTGACGTGAGAGAAAAACGATGTTCCGCCACGAAGAGTGTCTCGCTTACTAGCAAACTCCTTGGATCTCTATGGATCTTGCTTACAATGTCTCGCTCACTAGCAGACTTTTCTATTTAGTATTTCTGTCTATCTCTGTCTGTATATTTTTCTTGTTTTTGGTGCATAAGCAATTGCATATATTCAGAGTGATATTTTGATTAGATAGATTAAATAATCTAAGATTAATCACAGATTACAAGACTGACAGATTAGGCACATCTTAACACTCTTCTGCTGACATCATCATTTCATATCAGGGATTTGTGCTTTACAGTACTTCTTTGATCTTCTCGGTCCTTTTGGACATGGGTGTCGAAAGTATTCGACCTTCGAGTGTCTCAAACAGTTTTTATTTCATGTCGTTCGATCTTCTCCTGTTGTTCGTGTTGGTCATGTTATTCGTGAATATTTCATCTTCGAGTAGGTATTTGTCAGGTTGGGAGTCGAGAGCTAGCAGAGCCTTGATAATAGAAACACTTTGTTTCTTCAGCTCCCTCTCAAAGCGTGGTAGCTTGATGACTCCAAGTCTGCTCCTCTGCTTTCTCGAACAAACCTTTTTCTAAGGCCTTTGTAAAGATGTCAGCGACCATCTTCTTTGTTTCAATGAAAGTAGTTTATAGCTTCTTCTTTTCGATCAGGTCCCTTATCAAGTGATACTTGATTGCAATGTGTTTTGTCCTTGAGTGAAACACGAGATCCTTTGTTAGGTGTATTGCAGATGTATTGTCCATCTGCAAAATGAGAGGTTCATTCTTCGTTTCACCTAGTTAATCAAGAAACTACTTGAGCCAAGTGATCTCATTGGCCATCTTCGCTGCTACTACATATTCTGCTTCTTAGGATGACTAAGCTACGATGGTCTGCTTTTTGCTGACCCAAAGAATTGCTGCTCCTACCTGCAATTTTACATCCTCCTGAGACACTTTTGCAGTCGTCCTTGAGAGATGCCCAGCTAGCA
>MU832050.1:0-89911 GCA_029204225.1 Diphasiastrum complanatum | reverse complement strand
GGATGATAGGAGAGCAATATGAGGATATCGCGGTTGGCCATTTAGGAGACTTAACAATTTCTTAATGATTATAATCATCCTCAAAATAGCCTCAACCTAGAGTGGTATCACTACAAACACAGCAAGGATGATCTGATGTGGACTGAAGGATTAGCTCAGATTACGTGTGAAAGCATAGTAGTTTGCAGGCAAGAAATGCTAGCCCACTCTGACTTTGACGGTAGGTGAGACCATAGTATCAAGTAATCTGCACTTACTTGGGGAGTCCTGAATAAACTTCTGCACTCAAAATTAACCAATGATGCATGGCCCTTAACCTAGCAGCAACAATTTAAAAGGTGGACTGCATATAGGCCCTAGAGGTGTTAAAGATCATGATCTGACTCTTTTGGTGTGAACAATCAAACTTTGTCCCCGAATGAGTGTAGGCTATCCAAATGCATCTATAACCCCTTAGTTGTAGGTGAAATGAATGCCACATCATCTGCATATAGCAAATTGGATATAAGCATGTCACCAAGTCTGCATCCAATACCACCAGCTTGATCAATTCTTCTTTCATTGACTTAACTATTGCTGGGAGCTGCATCATTTCACTTTTCATGGCCTGAGATTCCACATTAATTGCTCAAGATAGTAAAAGTATACTGATCAAAAGCTTTTGAAGGAGAGTATATATTTAGAACTGTTAAAATAGGGGCTGAGGAAGTTTATGGAATACTTGGCATCTACACACTAGGAAGACGAGACCTAAGTTGAGAGCTTAGAAACCCGTTCTGACCCTTTTGGGCCGAAACGTACTGGGGGGGGAACATTTTTTGTGTTAAAGTGCCACCTGCTGGCCACGATCTTCCTACTTCTTGATAATACGTTGAGCAATGCTTGATGATAAGTTACGGGATGCTAGATATCAGAAACGCTGGAAAACATACAGTTCAAGCAGAAACAAAATTTGAAGAAGTTACTAATTATCGGTTACTTTCACGTCCTCCACATCTCTGTCGTGTATTTTTAGTAAGTATGGCTTTCTGTTGCTACTGTGCTATTTGTCACTGCGCTGTGCACATATTCAGATGACTGGACCTTTCTAAAACTTTGTTGCATTCCGTATCTCGGTTATGCATGAAATCTAATGCTATATTTGAAAACTCACCCTCTATCCCGATGTCCGTGCCTTGTCTGACGATAATGCATATGTTGTCTGACTGCTGATAAAGAGCTGCTTATAGCCAAAAAATCTCGCAAAAACTTAATAAAATTCTTGCAGCTCCCGTTGATCCTAGCTATCCGAGCCACGTTCTTCAGCTCTCGCTGATCCTAGATTCTTTATTCCATTCCTTATTTATCTCAATTCCTTTGTTAAAAAATAACGTATTTTAAAAAAAAAAAATTGGTCAAGTTCCAGAACGGAACGCGTTCCGTTCTGGAACGGGTAACTAAGAACTTGAGAGGGGGAGGGCAGGGCTGCCTGCTCATTAGCAAGCAGCCCAAGAGCAACAATAGGCAACGTTGTTGCTTGGCTAGTTGTGTGGCAGCCTGACATGGAGGAGTGGGAGCTAGAGGGGGTGGAGAAGCCTTGTTCCTACATGGAGGCATTGAGAGAGAGAGAGAGAGAGAGAGAGAGAGAGAGAGAGAGAGAGCTTTATTAATGCCTTTTCCATGCCAAAAAGCATATAAGACAAAGAGTACACGTCAAGTATGTGGTATCAATGGGAGCTTATGAAATGTCTTTAAAAATAGTAAAGAAAAAGATACAATCAAACTACTGGTAGATAAATTGAACATTATGCAAATTATCTAATTGCAAGTGTAATCGTAAGACGTGTCATCATATCTTGCTGCTACTGAAGAAGGATGTAATGGGGACAGCTGCTAGAGGTATTCGAGTGATGGGACTTTGGTCTCTATCTTGAGAAATGTCATTATCATTGTCGTCCTTCTCACTATGATCTGACTCTCAATCTAGCTGTGGTCTCCTATAAGAGAAGAAGGATGCAATATGGAGCTATAAGTCAAAGTGACTTTGCAAAGCTGATTGACATAAATTTTGTTGTCGTAGAGACATCTTTCGTATCATGAGTGCAACATAGTGTGTGTGGATCCTCATATGCTATAATGGACCACAATGTAACAAGTGCATCTCAACATAGGTAGTAATATCTCCCCTTGATCTCGTAGTAGACTGGGCATCTGATTAGAAAGTGATCCTTGGACTCCACCTTATCTAAGGAACATAACTGGCAAATACTCTCTCCTCCCCCTCCCTCGATGTACCCTAGCATCCAATCTCAATCCCAAGCTGATGTGATGAGACCCTGGAGTTGTCGTAATGTGAATCTAAGGCCATGAGATAATCTTGAATCCAAATAGCATGCTGGAACTGGGAACCCTTAACTCCAAAAAGTGAGTCAGCGGGTTTGACCCATAACTGGCTCTGCCATGTGTGATCAAGATATGCTCTATATAGAAATAGATATAGACTCAATCTATTACTCAAATATTGAATATTATATTGTATCAGTGACTATAATATTGACACGACAAGCAATTTCCCACGAAGAATGACCAAGAGCACCTAATATCATCAATGGCTAAAGCCCAACAAGAAATAGTAAAGGGATCTCCCATGAAGAGCCCACGAATTACTAATGTTTAAATGATAGCCCTATATAAGCTATCTAGAGGTCCTTAGTAGAACCTTCTAGAGACCAGGGCAACTTAGGGTACTTGAGTCCCATAAGGACATGCCTTTAATGGTAATTGGTCTAGTACCTAAAGGTATACTAATTAGGAGCTATTTCTAGTACATAACTCTCCCTGACTTTAAAATTATTGTTCTCAATGTGGGGCTTACAAAAATAATCACTAAACCTTAAAAGACTAGAAGAAAGGCCCCGAGCATCATCTTTGGTAGTAGCCAATTATCAAACTAGCTCAAAAGGAAATGCGCAGGAGAAAATGCATGCACTAATGGAGATATTGAAGGAAAGGACAAAAGTCGTCACAAGTATTCCAAAAGCAACACACAAAACCCACAAGCATAGTACATCAACTTTAAATCATGTTGTAAACGTATCTCTAATGTTATGAACAACATGATGCTATTGATGTAACTAACATAGAAATAAGTGAAGGCTAGAACTCGCTCAAGGCATTCTAATAGCCCAAGAATGCCATCAGAAAGTGTCGTTATGTAGGACCCCAGCAAGTGAGATATACAAAGCTAGTTGAATAGCCTAGGAATACCACAAGAAAAGGATGGCTTGGTGGCAACCATGGCAATAACTCGGCAACATTATTGAAAACCAAGAGATATGCAACAAAAAGGAATGTGAAGGAACTTGAAGTATAAGTAGATCGTATAACAACCAAGAATGCCAACAAACATGCAGCAACAAACATGTAGGTCATCTTGACAAATGGCAATTGGAATGGACACTTGTGCACCTATGCAAACCAAGGTATCCGCAATGCCCAAGAATGTATAGTGGTATTCAAGAAAATGGGGTCAACACTCCAAGGAATCCATAAAACCCAAGAGTGTATAGCATCAACATTAACTATAACACAAGGATAGTGAAGGAGACATGGATACCCATCTAGAAGAATCTCAGCAAAATAACTCACATCGACCATTTGAAAGACATCTTCTAAAGGAATCCTAGAAGCAGCAATAGGTCTAGCACATAGCTCATGTTAGAGTCCAGTTACGACTCTATCATGACCTTGGCACGGCCGGTCACCAAAGGGGCCTGAGGTTGCATCAACTCTGCCCAACGAGCTTTCCGACCTCTAAGCTCAGGTTGATTGCAAAGGTATCTGAGGCTCTCATGGTCTGTCAGGACCTCAAAGTTGGCACCATACAAAAGCCTCCAAGTCTTAAGGGCATGGACTATAGAAAAGAGTTCTTTTTCATAGGCACTGTACCTAGTCTGAGCTGGCTCGAGTTTCTTACTCTCGAACGCAACTGGTCGTCCACCCTGAGTTAGCACAGCACCTACTGCAAAGTCGCGAGCATCTGTTTCGACCACAAATGGCTGATTGGGGTCGACGACTTTTAAAACTGGTGCTGTAGCTAAGGCTGTTTTGAGAGCATCAAAGCTCTCCTGCTGTGCGGACTCCCAAATGAACTCCTTTCCCTTCCCCTTAAGAAGATTTGTCATAGGGACTGCTATCTGAGCATATTCCTTGACAAATCGTCTGTAATATCCCGCCAGACCAAGAAAGATTTGAAGTTCCAAAATATTCTGAGGTCTCAGCCAATTGAGTATGGCTTTAACCTTATTTGGGTCCATCTTAATCCCATCTGAAGAGATAATGTAACCCAAATATGGTACTTCTTCAACGAAGAATTCACACTTGGATTGTTTTGCATAGAGCTTATGCTTTCTGAGCAGTCAAAACACCTTTCTGAGGTGTTTTAGATGCTCCTTCCTCGTTTTGCTGTAAACGAGGATGTCATCTAGAAATACGACTACAAACTTACCCAAGTATGGTCTGACGACACTGTTCATCAAGGTCATAAAGGTAGCTGGAGCATTTTTGAGCCCAAATGGCATCACCTTAAACTCATATTGACCGTGACAAGTCCTGAAAGCTGTTTTCGAGACATCTTCCGATTTTATACGGACTTGATGATATCCCGATCTGAGGTCTATTTTATTGAAAAATTTAGCCCCATCGAGTTGATCAAACAACTCGTCTGCCCGAGGCATAGGGTATTTATTCTTAATTGTGACTTTATTGAGGGCTCTGTAATCTACGCAAAGACGCATAGACCCCTCTTTCTTTTTCACCAATAGGACTGGTGAGGCCCATGGTGAACTACTGGTCTGAATTTGGCCTTTCCCAAGATAGTCTGTTAACTGCCTAGTTATTTCTTCATCCTCTGTTCGGCTGACCCGATACGGAGGTTTAGAAACAGGTGCTGTACTTGGTACTAGGTTTATTACATGATCTACCTCTCTGCTAGGTGGTAAACCATGTGGTAAATCTTCAGGAAAAACATCTTTAAATTTAGACAATAAAGTTTCTAATTTACTGATTTTCTGTTGAATAGAACTGGAAATAGAAACTTCAGGAATAAACTGAAAGTCACATAAGAATACCTGATGGTCTTCGTCTCCGATTAGCTGACAGAGCTCTGAACTGCAGACCATAGGGCTGTTGGGAACATCATGCTTCCCATGCAACTGGATCTCTCGGCCTTTATGCTGAAAGCTGAGGGTGTTCTCCTGATAGTTTCTGTGGAGGGAAGGTCCTAAACTGTAGAGCCAATCTCTCCCGAGAACAATGTTTGTTCGATCCAGGTGCATTATCTGAAAGTTGATTTCATCTTGGTACCCCTGAATACCAAGATTTAACTTACTTACCATAGTTTCCCATATTTTTTTATCTTCACCCTTAGCTAATGAAACTATGTACCTATGCTGACTAGGTACTTCTGATAGTTTAAGGATTTTAACCAGGGTGTGGTTGATGAAATTATGGGTTGCCCCATCATCAACCATGACTCTTATTGACTGGTTACCAACTTTCCCATGCATACGTACTAGGTCATGCGGCCCAAAGCTGAAGGTTCTCGCTAGCATTGCAGAGGTCAGCTGGCAACAGTGTTCATGATCTTCATGATACACTTTGCTCTCGGAAGCTGCCGAGTCACTGGGGAAACATACAGTCTGAACAAGATGAACTTGTTTTTTATCTTTCTTATCTTTTCTAGTGAAGGGCCCCTTGGGACACTGTCTGACTGTGTGTCCCTTGCCTATACACACAAGCACAAACGTTCTTGTTTGGCTTTCTCAAAATCATCTGGTTTTAAGGGCTGTATGAGTGAAGGGCGTTTCTGAGGAGCTTCACCTTTAAATTTATCTTCTTTCTTTCTTTTTAAAAATTTCTTTTTAAATTGAAAGTCTTTCTGAGGAGGCTGCTCAGAAAGTGGTTGTTGTCTCGCCCTCTTCCTACCCACTGAATCATCATAGATTTGAGCATATCTGAGAGCTTGCTCAAGGGTAGTAGGCGAGTTTCTCTGGACCTCTAATTTATATTCATCTTTGAGGCCACGGATAAATCCCCTGATTTTCTGATAGCCATCCATATTTTTAATCTTTAAAATTGCTTCTCGATACTGCGAGATATATTGGATGAGGGACTTGTCCATTACTGTTCTTTCCCAGGCTTCCCAGGCTCTATCAAGTTCATTCTCTGGTAGAAATTCTCTTAGGAAAGCTTCTTCAAAAGCTTTCCATGACCGGGGAGTCTGCCCAGTCTCCTGGAGATTTAACCACCACTTATAGGCCATAGGCCCTAAGGAAAGACTGGCCTCAATAGCTTGCAAATGGTCAGGGGTCTGTTTAAGAGCATGACTGTTCTTCCATTTGCTGAGGAAGGTTTGTAGAATATCTGCATTTCTATCCCTCTCTTCCTTATTAAAAGTAGGAGGTTTTAAGTCTTTAAAAACACTGGGGTGAGACCGTAAAGTCTCACGCGAAACTGATGGAAGTGGAGAAGGGGATAACTGAGAAGTGGAGGGGAGGCTTCCTTTCGCGGAACTCAAAATCAAGTTTTTAAGTTCAGCGAACGAGTCGTCCACACTGGACTTGAAATTGGCTAATGCCAACTTCAGTTCATCCACTTCTGTTACCAATTGGAGAAACTGCTCCTTGGTAACCAGTTCGTCGAGTTCTTCGGCGAACTGTTCCTGTTCTTCTACTTCCATGGGTTCCTTCCCTTTTCTATAAGCCAAGGCTTCTGTTTCAAGTTCGTCGAAGCCTCTATCCGGGGGTTGATCAGGTCCTTGAGGAGTGGTCATCTTCGGAACTGAAAGAGAGCTACCTGAACTTTTGAAGGAAAAAAAGTCTAAAAGACTAATTTACAACTGTACAAGGGAAAGGAAAGATGACTTAGCTGTTTCTGAGGAGTGTACTTCCAAAGAAATTACGAAGAGGAACCCTTTCAACTCTTTCCCCAAGATTTCAAACCTGCTGTCCCGGAAAATGCCAGTTTGAAGCTTCAAAACGGTGCCAAATTTCCCGGTTCTTGAGTTGAGTAGCTGACTGATCTGATTTCAGGTGTGGGGCTCCAACAAACCGAGTAAAAACCGGAAATTTACAAAAAGAAATCCGGAATTCTTGAAGTCCCTGCCCTCGCTGGTTGGACAGCAACCTGTCCGGCCCGATTTGTCCAATTTACAGCTCTGAAATCACCTTGAGTCTCTGATTTAATCTCAGCCTGTAGGTCGCTGGTCTGTAGCAAGTAAGTTTGAAGCTCAAACTCCTGAGAATTCTCAAAAAACAAGGATGAAATTTAACTTTTTCACTACCCTGTCCAGCGCTGGCCCTGCTAGGGAAATTTACTCTGAAATCCCCTCAAAACTTCTCAGATTCTTCTGGAAATTCAGAGGTAGCTTGCTGTTTCTACAGCGATGGACCTGTACTATCCTTCCTTTCCAGAATCCGCTCAGCTCTACTGAAATTCCTTTCTGAAAACTACAATCAGATCCCTGAAAATAGAGATAGATTGCTGCCTGTCCAGCGACTTACCTACATAAGAATTTTACTTCCTAGAACTGTAAATTCTCAGTGAATTTCAAGGGTTTGAAGGCTGCAACTACAGCGATTCTCCTCCTCTAATCTTTTCTGAGAAACTGAGAAACATTTCCTATCTTCTGATAGCTTTCTCCACTGCTGCTCCTGAATTCCCAAAGATGGAGATGGCTCTGATACCAGTGTAATAGATCCTAACACCACAGTAGGGCAAACACTAACTGATCGGCAAACGCAACTGATCCACCCAACCTTGCCTACTCCCTGATATAGAGTAAGCCCCTCCTAGCCCAGTGTGAGGACTGGTAGCATGCTACTGCCAAGTGAGAGAGAACGTTGTTCTAGAGAGAGAAAGTGTAGAAATTGTCAGATTTTGCTTGTTTTTGAAGGATTTTTGAGGGAGAAAACGTGGGAGACAGATTGGAGAAGAAAGGTGGGCCTCCAGCGCTGATCTACACATCTTTTCAGAGTTGTTTCAACGATTTCTAGTAGGGAAAATTGGGCATACTTTGTTCCTACAGCTCCAGCGCATTTTTTCAGAAGGATTTTCGCTCATAACTTTCCGGAATCTTCTCAGATCCTGATCAGATTTTGGGAGCATGTTCCTAGTATCCATAGCGATCCTATAGAGCCATCATACGCCGGCTTTGGAGCAGATTTGCCTCTGTTTCGCCAAAAAGTCGATTTCCAAGCAAAAAACAGGTCAGATTTTTGGATTGGACATAACTTCTCCGATTTCTGCTGTTAAGGTTTCAGATTGGGCCTAGTAGGAGGGCGACCTACTGCCAATTGACCGTTCGTTTTGCCGTTTGGAAGAAATTCAACGTCAAACAACCCGATTTTTTCCTGTTTTTTCCGACTTCCAAGCCAATTTGGTGCCCAAAAAAAGTTTTTTACTGATTTTTGTACCAGCATAAGACGCAAGGGAAGTACTACCTGTCCTTGGCTTTGTGTTTTCCCCAGAGTTTTATTACTTTTCAGTTGCTTTTTGTCTCTTTCAGTTCTAAATTGTCAATAAGCTGAACATTTCCTTTTTTCCTGACTGTGTTTCAATAAATGCAATTTCTAGCTTGATTTTGTGCTATCTCTGTTTTTGTTTTATAATGGAAGATGATAGAGTTGATATTCCGCTCAGTCCACCCGTTGCTCTTCCATCACCACCACCCAGCCCTGTGCTTAGTCCTGCCCATAATCCAGCTATAGTGGCTGCCCGTTCGCCTGCTGGTACTTCCCCTTCTGTGCAAGGTCGCATGGATAGTGTGGAAAAGACCGTCGTAGAGATGCGAGTGATGATGGTAGCTGGTGGTTATGCGTCTTCCTCGCAGTATGCTCCACCTTATCCGTCTTCTGCTGTTCGTCCTATGTGACCTCCACTCTATCCAAAAGACAAAGATATTAAACCTACCCGTTTTGTTGGAAACACTCCCCAACGCAATACTGATATCATAGATCAGTGGTTGCATAAGTGGGAAGAGTATTTTGATTTGAAACGGTCCCCAACTGATGAGGGTTGGCGGGTCCGCAAAGCTGCTTACCATTTCACTGATTTTGCTGACAGGTGGTGGTGCAAGTTGTTGAAGTCTAATCAGGCTCCATCCACCTGGCTTGAGTTTAAGCGAGCTTTCAGAGCTCAGTTTATTCCTCCACATGAGCATGTGCGTGCGACGGATGCTTGGCTTTTGCATCGTCAGAGGCGGTACATGGTCCAGGAATATGCTGATAGGTATCGTGAGACACTTATCAAGATTTCGGAAGAGATTCCCGAGTGGCTGGTAGTCCACAAGTTCATATTTGGCCTTCGTGAAGAGTTGAGGCCTTCAGTGCTTAATGAAGGGTGCAAGACCTTAGAAGAGGCAGTTGCTACAACTCTCAACTTTGAAGGTAATGTGCGCACCAAGGCTGAATTTGGAGCGCCAAGTTGGCCTCAGAAGAAGGGTTCGCGAAAGTCTGGCCAAACTGGTCAAGCAGGCTTTTCGCAGAAGGATCCTATCCAGATGCAGCAGACTTTGAAGCGCAAGGCGGGATCTCCTATGGCTCGTCGTGCTTACGACAAGTCTCCCCTCAGTCCTGAGCAAAAGGAAAAGGCCAAGAAAGACGGGTTATGCTTTTTCTGTCTTGGCAAGCATCTTTTCAAAGATTGTCCTCGACGTACGGGCAAGAAGCTCTATACTATGCAACGTCAAGATGAGGACAAGGATGAGGAGATTTTGGAAGACTTATTAGTAAGCGACGATGAGTACGTAGGCCCCTGTATAGTTTTTCTTTCTTTTGCATGTATAAAGTTTGGACATGAGGGTTTGTCTCATGTTTTAAAAGGGGGGGGAGACCATCTATTGAGGGTCCTCTTGTTACCTATATGCAAATAAAGAGAATGGAGATTCAGTATTTGTGGTTGTGTTAAATGTTGATTCCAGTTTGATTCTTATGTTGGTAATAATTAGATAAGCACACTCACTAATAAACCACAAGAAGCTTCATTTACTTTTGCATCCCCTAGTGCACATGCATTTGCATTACAGCCTAGATGTGACCCAGCAAGTGAGTTGCAGAAGTCCATCCGCACGCAATTTAAACACGTGCTAATTAGTAATATGCCAGAGGGATTGCCGCCTAGTCGGAACGTTGATCATCGTATTGAGCTCGTTCCAGGGGCAAGTCCGGTATGTAGGCCTCCTTATAGGATGAGCCTAAAAGAGGAAGAAAGATGTTGGAGGAGTATCTCAAGCTGGGGTACTTCTGTCCGAGTTATTCACCTTTCGCCTCTCCTATTTTACTTGTTAAGAAAAAGGATGGTAAAAATGTGGTCGCTGATGCATTATCGTTGGTACTGCATCAAATGAGCCTTGCCTGTAGTTGACAGTGATCTCATGGAGGAGATCAAGAGGGCTCAACAAAAGGACCCACATTGTCAGTGTGTGTAGCCTATGCATGCAAGTTAGTCGACCAAGCGGAAGAGTCATCCTCGCCTGTCGCTTCCGTAGAGGAACACACCAATACTTATTTGACATACACCATGAAGGAAGGTATGTAGTTGAGAAAACGGAAAAGTATTCATGCCAGACGTGAAGGATCTTCATTGTAAGATACTTCATGAATGCCATGTTAGTCCCTGCGCAGGGCACCCTGGTATTGATAAGACCAGTGAGCTTTTGAGAAGGCATTATTTCTGGCCACGATTGCAGCGGGATGTAAGAGAGTACGTCCAACGTTGCACGGCTTGTCAGGTGAACAAGGCCGAGAGAGTAAGTCCTCTGGGCTTGCTACATCCACTTGAGATACCTACAGGAAGGTGGGAAAGCATCTCTATGGATTTTATTGTTGGGCTACCCAAGACCCAGAATGGATTAAATTCCGTTATGGTAGTGGCAGACAGGTTTTCCAAGATGGCTCATTTCATCGCAACGACCAAGAAGGTCACAGCTTCGCAAGTGGCTGAGTTGTTTATTCAGAATATTGTCAGGTTACATGGTCTTCTGAAGTCCATAGTTTCTGACAGGGATCCCAAGTTTATGGGAAATTTTTGGATTGAGGTGTTCGCCAAGCTGGGAACACAGTTGCGGATGAGTAGCTCTGAGCATCCTCAGACGGATGGTCAGACAGAGCGAGTGAATCAAATCCTGGAAGATATGCTTAGGGCATATGTTATTAGTACACAAACAGACTGGGTAAAGCATTTACCGCTATTGGAGTTCGCGTACAATGATGTTAGCAAACTGAAGAGATGTTTGCACGATGGTGATAGCCTAGTGGAAGGTCTAGTGTCTCTTGAGGAGAAAGACACCACAGGTTATTGGCCAGATAGAATCCTAGATCGAAGGGAGCGACGATTGTGGAATCGTCTCCTTCAAGAGTATCTAGTAACCTGGAAAGGGCATCCGTTGTCCGATACTACCTGGGAGACGCAACAGGCATTGCAGAAGTCTTACCCAGAGTTTGTCATCGAGGACTGATGACTTGCCAGAGGAGGGAAGGATTGTTAGAGTCCAGTTACGACTCTATCATGACCTTGGCACGGCCGGTCACCAAAGGGGCCTGAGGCCAAGTATTGGCAAGGGCCGGTGACCGAGGAGGACATCTGTCCCAAGTTGGGACCGGTGCGTCACAAGCAGTGACCCGGTGTGGCCGCCTGACAAGTTGTCAGAGATGCAGTGTGTCTTGACCGTCGGGACCCTAGCCATCAATGACGAGATGCTAGCTGGCAAGTAGTTGGGGTGACCAAGAGGGTCACAGGTCTTTGGCGGGGCACGGGGGTGGTACCCTATGAGTTACTCAGTATTCACAGGTCACAGGGGTCATGCATGCCAAGTGGACTGATCACCCACAGGTGGATGCCATGTGCCAGTTGACGGGAATAGCAGGTAGAAGGACTCAAGGAGGGGGTGCCTATGGTTGGGAGGTTCATTCTACACACCGGCTTTTAGGATTCATGAGCTTGGAGAGACTGGCTTGTGACAAGTAGAGATGTAGAAAGTAAAGCTAGAGAGTATACAAACTGACCATCAAAAATTGAAGAACCATCTAGCATTTGTCGAACTATGGGAATGTCATCTAAATAAGGCTTGAAGACAATCTATAGCTAATCATCACCAAATGTAGAACCAAGTGAGATATGTAGATCTGTTGAATGAATAGGCAAATCATTCAAAAGAGCAACCATAGGATCAGGAGGAGTATCAAAACAATGAGCAATGCTGCAACATCATGATCAAGGCACTCGATAGCAGAACCAAGGTGCTCAGCGTCAACATCAATTTTCAAAGCGTGCAACGTCATCAACATCAGCCTAGAGCTATGTCTCTAACACAATGTGTGATACTATCACTCTCTCACTATTTGATAGTGATAGTGATAGTGATTGTGACTCTTTCTCACTTTGTGGTAGTATCACTCTCCAATCCTCACAAGAAGACTTACCCTCACAAGATGAATCAGAAATAGGCTCGAAAGGATGCTCATCAATATCTATGCACTACTCTCATGTATAGGACTGTCAAAAGCAGACACATCATCATTGGACAACATAAGTAGGCGAAAGAGGACATGCCATGTAGAGATGGACAAATGAGAATGAACGCCTGTACGCCACTTAAAGTAAGCAGGACCACCTAAGAGGAAAACTACATTAGCAATCTTTTGGGAATTATTGCACTTAGCATGATAAGTATCAAAGTAATATTAAAGATGTGAAAATCATGTCTTAAACACACACTCATAAGTTGTATCACCACGATAAACAAAGATGAAAGATAAAGTGACAAATGAGGGAGACAAACACGAAATTTTAACGAGCACACACCATAACTTAAACAGACAAGCAAACACTGAGAATTTTTCTCTTTCTTCTACCTCTCTTTTTAAGAGAGAGAGAGAGAGAGAGAGAGAGAGAGAGAGAGAGAGAGAGAGAGAGAGAGAGATTTGTTACATTACGCTTTAAGTCTTTGATGTGACCCATTTAGCTTGCAAGATAAAGAAAGCTGCACTTCCTATTCTTAAATGACTTTTTAAACTCAATTTAGGTAACGTATAGTTTCTAACTTCATGTATGGATGTTGATGTGAAGTATATGACAAGGTCTTAGATGAGGGTGGGAAATGGAGAGGTCGAAACCAGCAAATCTCCCATTTGAAGGTGGTGGATTTCTTACCCTCAACACATAATCACATGATTTAGAAGGAACCATATGCTTCGATATGAGTTGGCTTGTAAGTTGCATTAGGAGCTGTATCTGCACAAGATTATCCAAGTTTCAGCTTGCATCTAGTCTCGGAATCTATAGGCTTCTCTTAAGCTGGTTCTCGCCTGTTTCTTTATCAGTCCTGAGGTATAATTTCATGAAAGCATGCTCATTTTCAGGACAAAGTGAGCCAGCTCAAGGATAAACTAGAACATTCTGGACTTCAGGAGTTTCATCGGATTCAAATTGAAGCATTTGATATAGCTAGGAACAAAGAATACGAGAAGCTGTTGACTGAGTTCCTGGTGTGACTTTTACTGGTTATGGGCCCTATTTTATAGATTCCTGATTGAGGCTTCTGTAAAGGTGTTGCTTAAAAAACTAGCTCATAAGTGATCAATCTCTTCTTTTTTTGTAACTCTGAAATGCAACTAGTCGAGTGTTGTTCAGAAAACTAAGACTACGTCTGATGTGCCAATATCACAAAGGCAAGCAGAGATGAACTGAAGAAGCACCACAAGAAGTTTGAGACACTACTCACCAGGAAAATCCTTTTAGAAACCAAGGTGAGTGTTCGGCTAGGAAGAGGAAATCATTTATGAAGCTCCAGTTATCCGTTTCCCTTGAAGTTTATGATATATCTACCATTGTAAGAGCTCAGTATGTAGCACAGACTTTGTATTCAAAATATGCCTCTTAAATTCTGACAGGCACTTAAAGCACTTTGTTTTAATTGTCAGAATGTCACACAAAATAAAGAAACAGACTACTTGTGGGTTCACAGTTTTTTTAATTGTACCTAAAAATTGATGTACAGTTTTAGTTATTTTATATGCGATAATAGTCCATGCCTAAGACTTATTGAGTTTCTGGACAATCAAATTGATTCCTTTCAGTTGGTTGCAGATTAAGAAAATGAAAGAAAAGATGGCTTTGCTTGTGCAAAAAAGTGAAAATGATGATCGTTTAATTATAGCCCTTCGTGTGGAGTTTGAATCGTACAAACAGGTGCCATTGAAACAGTAATTTTGATTTGGTCTCGAGTGAAAGAATATTATTTCCATCCTTTCTTGAGTCCCTCAAATAGAATGTGTCTAAAGCTTTATGCTCTAATTTTGTCAATTGGTGTCAATGTCTCTCTACTTCACTGACTGAATTATTTGGGGCTTCAATGACTGTTAAGTTGATAAAAAGATGTGTATTATTTAAAGGTGACAGCTCCAGTTCATCAAGGTGAAAAGGTTGGCGGTCCAATCCAGCTAGGTCTATTACATCGAGAGCATATGCTAGCTGCAGCTTTTGATAAACTTAAGAGTGAAAGCTATCAAAAGGTCAAATATGTTATTTTCAAGTCTAATATATCACCTATTATCAACCTCAAAATTACATATGCGCTCGCTCTGTCAACTGAAATTCAAAGAACTGTAAATATCAATCTATATGTTTCATTTGTTCTTTCCATGTAGTTATATTGTTAGATTTACAAGAGCTTCAAGTCAAGCTTGAATTTGAGATTATGACAGTTGGACTACAATTTTAACTTATGATATGCAAATGTGAGTGATGCCATTCCCTCACATGCTTTTAAATCTTTAGAAGGATGTTTTGTGAAACATAAGTTTTGGTCCAGAGCAATGCATTAGTTGCGGGAATAGCATGAAGAAGGCTTCAATGATTTATTTTATGTCTTTTTAGACAATGAGATATGCATTCCTGGATGTTTTCAACTGTCTCACTTTGTTGAAGAGCTCAGCATTAAAACAAGAGGACATAGAAATTGAAAGTCTGTTATGAACTTTGTTCTTACGCAGTTGCTGCACTTTTGAATATACTTCTTACCTCAATAGCAGAATAAGATGATAAGTAAGAATGTAATAGGAGGTTCTATTTACTTGGGGCTGATATTTTGCGCATTTGCTTGATCAAAATGCTTGAGTGCACAACTTTTGAAATATTTTTTAGGTGCTTTGGAAGTAAGATAACTTGCAAGAACTAGATGTAATGCATAGTGGGAATATGAAGCTATTGTGTCCTCCATACGGAAGTAAGATAACATGCAGGAACTAGGTACTCCATGGTCATAAAGAATAGAGGGAATATGAAGCTATTGATTGGTGTGTCCTGCGTATGAAGCATTTGGTTTGGATGCAGGAGCTGGAAATCCAAGCTCAAGCTGAGCTCATAAATTATTTGCGGGTCATAGCCTCATCTCAATTTGACCAAGGTACATAGTCCTTTCATTGAATGGACATGATCATATAAATGATATTCAGGTTTGATTTCTCCACTTATGTACAGAGAATTGAACACTTAATAATTAAGTCTCTTGGATCCAAAAAGTTACCCACATTCATATGTTTCAAGGCATAATTTGTAATTGTATAGAAATATGAGCGTTGCATCCCTGGAGACATCAATCACAAAAGAGCATTTGGCTTTGTGTGCACAGAGAATAAAAGGTTCAAAACAAAAATTATGGACACCAATGATGATTTGAAAATAGTGGCCTCAAATTTGTCTCCTCTCCATTACTAACTTCCATGGGTTTCCTTTGTTGCTATGGATGTTTTCTTGAACATGTTATGCTAGCTGGACGGCGAAATAAAGAGTGACATGTACCAATAAAGTTTTTTCTCAAGGGCAATCAGTATAGAATATTGTAGGTGTTGTACTCCTAGTGATAACTTGTCATATAAACTTGTAGTTCAACACTAGTTTATTTCTTGCATTGTGGTAAAATGATTTTATCTCAAATGATACACCTATATGTACAAGGGTCATATACGCAAATGTTTAACTAAAGACGTAGATATCTAGAGATTCGAAAAAGCGATGAAATCGAGACATCCAACACATTGTCAATACATAATAGTGGATTTTATAGCAAGTAGCATCTTTGATTCAAAAAGTATACATTTTTTACACGATTCAAAAGAACACAGACTCATTTTTATAAGTGCTTGTGCTTTTAAACACCACCTGATTTTTGTGGAAGGATCTAGTTGCAATGCATGAAAATTGCTCCTATTACACTCAATGAATTAATAATAGAAATTCTTCAATAGCCTATGTTGTTGCGTCAAACAAGATCTCTAATGTGATTTTTAGAAGCAAAATGTGTTGCAATACCCAATGGACATCAAAAGCTAAAAATGTTTGATGGTTGGTGAATGGTTGGAGTTTTAGAAGTTGGCTTTTTTTTTTGTTTCAAGACTGAAGGAGAGTTAGCACTATACTGGACTCCGACGTGCACAATCGTAATGGGAGAATTGAGTCTCTACTTATCCATTGAAAACAATGGGCTATACTTTCATATGAAGTTGGAAAGACAGCATAAATTAATCTACACATATACACATGCATAGGTGTTTAGGATAATCTCTCTAATAGCCATATTTTACCTTGTGAAAATGATATTTCCATGCATATGGACTCAACATCGATCAAGTTTGGGTGTCAATTTCCAACAATTATTATATTGTGTATACTTAAAGTTATAGCCAACAATTGGTCTTTATCCTTCTTGATTTTTTGTTCTCCCAATATCAAAATTTCCATTCATTTTTTACTTTCTAAGTCACACTTGAACGTTCTAATCTATTGAAGGCTTTTCCTAAAATATAACTAAATTTTTTTTTTAGTTGATTACTTGTTATGATAGAGAAATAGGAAAGACATAAATCTATGAAGTGATATGTTGGTTACCTCGATGTGTCGGGATCTTCGATGGAGGTTATATATATACATGGTGAAGTCAAAGTAGATAAGTCAACTTCGGCTAGGTTTTTCAGGATGCTCATTACTTGATGGATTTGGTCTTGACCATTGAAATCCGATAGAATTGTGTAAAGTAGGAGGATATGATGTGCTTAAGGACAATGAGTCTTGCTGAAAAGGAGAGGTCTAAAGAATTCCAGTGAAGGATCTTAGAACGAATTCTCTCAAATATCCAATTGAAACGATCTCTATCAGAAAGGGAGGCCCCAAGTGAGAAACCACGATATTTGAGGAAAGACATTGAGTCCAAGACCTTGACACCAATCTGGAGCAGCATCATGAGAGAGAACAATAAGAGCGAATTTTTGAAAGTTAACCAAAAAATCAAAGTTATTGCAGAAGCAGTTAATCTCATGGAGCAGAAGGAAAGCAGAGGGATGGTAAAGCTCGATAGTACAAGCAAGATCATTAGCGAAGAGCTGAGGACCTAGTAGTATACACGAAAGATGAATGGGCGAAAGAAGAGAGAAGAGTTTAGTCTTTGAATATGGTAGATAAGCGGCTCTATGACGATAACGAAGAGCTAGGAGGAAAGGGGGCAGCCTTGCTTGGTGTCGCAAGAAAAAGGAGGGAGACATGACTCCTTGAAAAAGGCTAGAAGACATGGCCGAAGAGAAGAGTGCCCCAATGAGTTTGATGATGTAGTCAGAGATGCCAAAAGAAGAGCAACAAGCGAGGAGATAGTTCCAGTTGATGCGGTCAAATGCTTTATCAAAATCTATCTTGAGCCCAAGGGCCGAGTAATTGAACCAAAGAGAAGAGTCAATGGCAGACTAAATGTTCAAAATGTTATCAAAGAGGAATTGCCTTTAATAAAACCAGTTTGACACTTAGGAAAGGTAAGAAGAAGAGGGGCAATTCTTCTGGCAATAACTTTCACTACAATCTTGTAATAAGTGTTAAGCATAGTAAGAGGTGACAATCAAAATTTTTGAAAGGAGACTTAGTTTTAGAAATGAGTTTAATGAGATCTTGGGAGGAGGAGGGTGGAAAAAAGCCCAAGGAGATCGCAAAATTAGTGGCCAGAAGGAGAGCTGGACCGACAATATTCTAGTGTGCTAGAAAAAAGTTAGAGATACGGTCATTATTCCAGGTGTGAAGATGACAAGAGTTGCAAAGAGCTAGAGCATCAGTGTAGTTAAAGTCGTCCGCCATACAATCCCAAGCCGAGGGGTTCCTTTCAAAAAGGAAATGTGGTTAGGGCCATCAAGAGGGTGGAGATACATGTTAAAATCTCCCAAAAGGACCGAAGGAAGGGAGTTGGACAGAGAGATAACGTTCCAAAGGTCAGCACGGGGGTGGGGAGTATTAGGCTAGTACCATGAATATTCAAAATGCTAAAAGTTGGCCTCTTTATTTAGGTTATCTATAGAAGAATTTGATATTTTTACAAATGATAAGCTTTTAAGTTTTGTTGTGCTTTGGCAAAAGTTGTGCTGTGTGAAAGTGTAGTTGTAGCAAAAATTTTATAGTTTTGGAAGAGAATCTAAATAGAAGCCTTTGCACATTTCATTTTTCAAATGAAACCATATTTTTTGTTTTGGTAAAATTCACCATCTAGGTGAATTAAGTTCTTATGTAGAAAACTTAACAATTTTTACACATCTTACAATCAGAATCCGCGTTGACTTTTATGGAGGGAAATGGGTCTTCTAAAGATGTTAATTGGTGGTTTGATTCATTTGAGAAGTCTACTATCTCGGTTCAAAGATGCCTTGAACCGTTAAGAAATTCCTATAGAAAGACATGCCTGGCCTTTTACTTTAGTATACATATAGAAGATTAAGCCACGGAAAGAAACTCAACTTGAAAGAGTTATGTTCCTCTCTCTTCTTGATGTTGTCATGTTTGTGATTGTGATGTGTCCACATCCTTTCGAGTATGTTCCTCTCTTCTTGATGTCCTCATGTTTGTGACGTGTCCACACTCTTTGAAGCCTCCTATCTTTTGCGTCCAAAATATTTAAAGAAAAGGCATGAAAGCTTCAAGTCCTCTTGTCGTTGACATACTGTAAATTTTGAAATCCATGAAGAAGGCATAAAAGCTTATTATATTTCATTAAATATCTCCGAAGTTTATTAAGGATTTTTTTTTTTTTCTCAAAGATTGTGAACCTTGGATTAGAGACTTGTTACAAAAAAAGTACATGTAGTAAAAGGGGACCTGATGTTGATCAAGAGAAGACCAATGCATCTTTTAACGAGAATGGTTTTATTCCAAACTCGACAGACTCGAATTTTTATTTTCAGTCTATATCGAATCCCTTCATAATTATCACCTTTTATGTAAATTATATGTTACTATTTAGTAACAATATGAATTTATTGAAGGATTCAAAATGCATGTTAGCTCTATCAAAAGGAGCATCGTCTTAGATTTTAATGATATGTTAAAACTGAAGCACAAAGCGTTTTTCAGGATCCACATTAAGGGGAGTGCTAGATTTCTTATGCTCAACCTGAAACAAATTGTTCAAGTAATGAGCATCCTAAAAAGCGAAGGCCGACTACATGTTTTCGGACCTTCACATTTTTTCCTTTGAGATAACCATTTTAAGGCACCTTAGCCTTTTCGCACCTTCGCGAAAAATGTGACACGATGGCCAAGTGGCCAGAATGCCTTAGAAACCATTTTAAGGCATCTTCGTCTTTTTCACCTTTTTCGCCCCTTCACGAAAAAAACGACAAAGTGGCCGGAATGCCTTAGAAACCATTTTAAGGCACCTTCATCTTTTTCGCTGCCTTTAGTCTAAGGCACCTTCGGCTTCTTCGTTGCCTTTAGTCTAAAGCACTTTTTCGGCCTTTTCATCTTTTTCGCCTTCTTCGCTGCCTTTAGTCTAAGGCACCTTTGGCTTCTTCCCTGCCTTTAGTCTAAGGCAGTTTTTGGCTTTTTCGTCTTCTTCGCTGCCTTCAGTCTAAGGGTGCCTTCAAGATTTACATACCTTAAGTCTAAGGGCACCTTCAGGATTTGCATACCTTCGGTCTAAGGGCACCTTCGGGTCTTTTGAGTTCTTCGGGTTTTTGCGTTTTTGCTACATTGGCAAACCGACGTCGCCAATTTATCATCAACCCTAAAACAGCTAGAGAAACAAATATTCTAAGGGCGATTACCACTTTCTACATATGCAAAACTGGAGTAAATGGCAGTTAAGGCATAAGATATTTTTCTCTCGACACTTGTAAATATATATACTAGCTTAATCAAGCTATGTACGCATGCTCAATCCTCGAGCTTCCGCTGTCGCTCACACCCACGGTTTTACGATAGGAACACCAAGTTCTTTCCACATATTCCTGCGCGGCATGGGCACATAATATGATCCACTCTGAGATGACGTGGGCTCGCCACATAACACCTAATAGAGTCTAGAGTTTTCTCGAAAACTGTCCGGTGACATGGTGGTTGCTCACCCAATGCAGGTAGCTTGTCAAGCTCTTTGTCGGATTCTATCTCCAATGTCTTGAATTTTATTAGCCAGGCACCCCTCGAGGATTCATGTGGATGTTGTTGTAGAAAAGTCTGAATTTCCTCCTCGATGGTGACGGGTCTTCAAAAGAGTGGTGTTGCCTTAGAAGTGGAAGGCCCTGCTTCGATAGCTTGTGGTAATATTGTCTCTTTTTTTTTCATTTTTCCAACTCCCTGGTCATCCTGTCCTTGATCTATAGGTGGTGATGAGAATACTGGCATGATCGGTATGGTGATTTGAGGTGTATTTTGGAGGATGTTGGCTGCTGCTTGCTCATACTCTTTGATAATCTATTTAGCCTTGGACAATCCTGAGGACGTTCTACCTTTGAATAAATCAAATCTGCTTTGAAAGTCAAACAAAGATTTGTTATAAGTGTCGACCTTCCTGAACAGATAACTGATTTCACTTTGGGAGACTGGATGATCTGGAACATGTGCGTGTAGCAAATTATCCAGCTCTTTGGGTCAATGCATCCATTTCACTCGATCCATTTTTTCTCTAACTGGGCCATATGCAATTGTCCCTGCAAGTTCAATGATGGTGTTCTGGAGCTCTGCAATGTACTTTTCTAGTGCATCTTCCTGTTTTTTGAGCTCTGCTTCTGATTTTTCTTCATGTTACTTTGTGATCTTCAACTCTCGATTGATCACTATAAGCTTTTGGCTTAGCAAAGTGTTCTTGAAGTCGAGATCCACAATTCTTTTCTCCATCGTGGATTTTTCTTCTAATATGTTATGGATCATTCACCCTAGGTGTGTGGTCGTTTGCGTAGGATGAGGTACAGATGTTGTATGTTGAACTGATTTGGCCTGAAGATTGGCTTACGGATCTTCCTTCTCGAATTGATTGTCATTCAAATTCGTCTAGGACTTGGGCATCAAACTACTTCGGAGATTTGACTGCAGACTGGATTGTCAGGGTATTTGGTGCTTGGTATGCTGGTGATGATTGTTGGACCTGTTATGATAAGGGTGCAGTATTCAAATTCTAGAGTGCATCATAGAACTGATCAAATCTCATTCTTGGGGAGTTGGGATCAAAGGGCACAAGGCTCTGAAGCATCACAAACTGTTCATTTATCTCTAATGGGTCGGAATCATCGAAAAGTTCCATGAAGCGTTGGGTTGATGGGGACACAGCCGAAGTGTGTGGGAGTGAGGCGGCTTGAGAAACTATTATCGGGATAAAGAACCCATGGTCACAGATGGCCCTTGTGAGGATTTAGTGGCAAGGGTGGCATTAGAGGATGTGGGAATAGGAAGGTCTGAGCGAGTAGCAGCAGGAAGGGGTTGCACATTAGACGATGGTTGACGTGACGAGGGAGGTGAGTGGGGTGAAACAATCTCGTTGTGTACCTATTGGTGACTTTGGGAAGTTGAGGCCTGGTGGGATGATTTGGCTAGTGCTAGCTCACGGATTCAGCCCGAAACTTGTGAACTTTATTTTCTAAATACAAGGTGGCTAGGGAGGACAAAAGATAGCTAACATCGAACTGCTTCTTCATGTTACTCTTAATGTCTCTCTTTAGTTCTTCGAAAACCATCTTGTACTAGTCGTAAGGTTCCCTTGTCTAACTCATAGTTAGACTCTATCAGATGGTGGAGGATCTGTGAGGAGATCCTATCTTTCCTAAGGTTCCAAACCATCAGGAAGTTGTTCAAAGGTGGGCGGTAGCCTGTAAGGTGGGTTCACGAATGGCTTCAAGTCATCATTGATGTGGAATTGATTGACCTAAATGTCAACAAAAGGCCTTATAGCGGCGTTCGTCTGTTTGTGGGAAGGTACAGGACGAGGCCCAGAAACAATGCCTATTGCAGCAAGGGTGGCCTCAGAGACCCACACCTTGTGGACTACCCCTTGAAAGGTGACGTAAAATTTAGCCTTGGCCTTATTCTAGGTACCGAAGGCCATGCTAATAAACTCCATATTGATTTTGTTTGAAAAGGCTTTGGCATGAATTCCCATCACCTTGAGCAGAGGCTCGACGAGGTTCATCCATTCAGCTACTTGCTTGTGCTAGGAAGCGTCATGATGTCCGTTGAGGTTGGAATATCACAGAGAATGACAAGAACAGGATGAAACAGATGTATCCGACTCAGTAGAAAACACGATGGCAAGTAGAAATGGGTAAAAACTAGAAGTAGAAGGCTGAAAAGTATAATAGAAGCTGGTGAAGGCTTAGGAAAAGTTCGGTCACGGGAAAAATTTGCAAGGGCTTCGCTAGCACGTGAGAAATGAATTTGAAATCAACCCTTTTATAGGCTAATTTGAAGGGTCTATTAGACAAAGTACTACTTTGGCTCATCAGTTCTAGAGAAAATTTTAAAGGCATGCTCAGTACTATGTAAATAGCTTCTAGAATTCTCGGTGAAGGTTCTTGACAAATAGAGTAGCTCAACGAAGGTTCTGTAGGTTCTGGCAAAGGTTCCAACCCTTGCCTATAGGTGCATGATTCCTTCTCCTAGGTACTGCAATTAATGACTTTTTCCAGGGTTTCAACCTTTACCTAGCCTAACTTTGGTATTCTGAATCCATCTGTCAGGTCGGCGAAGGTTCATGTTGAGTGCAACATGCTCGGTGAAGGTCTTTAAAGTGGCATATCTTTGAACTCTCGCCTAGCTGCAAAACCGGTACTTCCTCTGCAAACAAACCTTCGCCCAACTCAATATAAGTAAATTTGAACTGGATGTATCAACTAGAAACTTGGCAAAGGTTCATATGACTAAGATCTGACTTAAACAGTGATTTTTTTCATCAAAATTGAGTTCTGAAAATACTTTCCTTCCTCTTTTCCTGATCTAATGACTTTCCTAACTTTTGCTCATTATTCATTCTTTATTTCTCTTTTCTTTTTGTTTTAATTGTCTTTTCCAAAAAAAGATAAAAATAACTAATCACAACAATAAAATTGTAAAACAAGTAAAATAAAAATTGTACAGATCTTTGATCAAGCTGGTAGATATGGCTGCCAGAACTTCCCTAATCGGCTGCCATTTACAAGGGTATCAAATCTTTTACCATCCAGGTGTTCCAAGATCACTGCTCCGTACGATAATATCTCTTTTACTCTGTATTGTTCTTCACTTGTGAATTTCAATTTTCCCTTGATCAATTTTGTCTTGTACATCAAAGCTAGATCTCCTTCCTTCAGATCTTTCTTATGTAAACAACGATCATGCCATGTCTTACGGCAAGCTTTCTCTGCTGCTTGTGCATGAACTACCATCAATTTAGTTTCACAAAGTTTATGCAAAGCCTCATGATGCAGTTGTAAGGATTTAGAATCATCAAAACGTTCTGTTGCTACTATGCGTAAAGATAGTATTAAAACTTTGATCGGCATAACTACATCTTGACCATAGACAAGTTGAAATGGTGTCCGATTCGTACTAACTTTCTAATTTTTTTTGAATGCTCATAATGTTGCATGAATTTTATGTCCCCAGTCAAAATGACTTGCTTCCACTATCTTTGTCATAACACTGCAAAGAATATTATTGGAAGATTCTGCTTGTCCATTACCCCTCAGATAATACAGAGTACTAAACCGATGAATAACAAAAAAAGTCCTCCAACAGACACTTTATTATTTCATTGACAAAAGGCATTCCCCGATCACTAACGATCTCCACAAGACACCCAAATCGAACGATGATATTTTCATATAAAAATTTTGCTGTAGATTTCGCATCAGCTAGACAAATTGCTCGTCCTTCAACCCATTTGGTCATATAATCCATCACTGCAATAATGTATCTAGCCTGAGTACCTCTTGTCGCAGGATGGACATGACCAATGTAATCAAGTCCCCATATTTCAAATGGTACTTGGGCTAGAATCAGATGTAAAGGCTCATAATGTTGTTTTGTAGGCCAACGTGTGCACGTTGACAAACATCACATGACTGAATACATTTCTCTGCATCATTACGAAGTGTAGGCCACCAACATCCTGATTGCATAGATCTTTTGAACAATAATATCAGATGAAAATGTCCCCCTCCCATCCCATCATGTGATAACATGATTAGATCAGACACTTCATGTGGCAAAACACATCTTCTCAAAATATCATCAATTCCATGACGATACAATTGACTAACAATCAATTGATAAGGTTGTGCTTTTAAAATCAATCACTTCTGTTGAACTTTGGACAAAAGTTTGTTAGATTGACCTAACATCAGATATTCAACAATATCAGCTGCCCACTGAGGTACTGCAACATAAAATAATGTAGCATCTGGAAGTTCATCATCCACTTCAGTATTAACTAGTGTTGTCTGTATTCTTGAGACATGACCCACAAGATAATGTTGTTTACCTTTCCGAACCACAACTCAAAATTCAAATTTAGTCAGTAATAGTAACCATCTTGCAATGCGTCCCGTATTGCATGTCTTGTTTACCAGATAAAGCAAAGGTTGATGGTCAGTATAAAATGCAAAGTGCATTGCCATCAAATAATGTCGAAACTTCTTTATTGAAAATACCATAGCCAACGCTTCTCGTTCCGTAGCAAAATAATTCTTTTCAGTATTACTAAGTTGTTGACTAGCCAAAGTACGATCAGACATATTGAATCTCTCTCAACTCTAAATTGTTATCTCATTGACACATGTATCTTGCTCTACAATCCACAATTGCAAGGGCTTGATTTCAAGTAACGTTATTTATTTGAGAGTCATAGTGCACTCCCAAGGCGTTTATTGGTCGATCACAAGTATGATCCATTGTTGATGAATCATCATGCATCTTTTGGACTATTGGTTTGATTGTCCAAGTTAGTGGATAAACTTTAATAGCACACTCACGATTACCAAATGTAATCTTTCATGTTCTCCAGTTATGAATTACTTGTGCAACTCGTACCCATGGTCGTCCCAATAGAATGCAATAAAATAATGGTGCTTCTGGTAAGTCCATTACTACAAAAGCAATGACAAACTAGATTCCCAAATCTCAACTCTGAGAAGAAGAAATACCACAACATTAGATAGTGGATAAAAAACTTACAAGAAGAGAAGGCATTGAAATTCGCCAAAGCTGCCAAAGAGATTCATTCTTCACTTGTGCCGCCATCGAATTTACTTGATCCACAAACGGATGTTAACATTCAGTTGCATCGTTGTGAAGAGCCTTTCAAGGTGACCAAACTTGAAGTGCCACAAACAGAAATGATCATGAATATTCATTCTATCTAGCAAGATGGATATTACATTGGCAGAATTTATTAAGTTGGTGCCTCAAGCAAAAGAAGTGTTAGCTGAGATATTGACCAAGATAGAACCAACAGTCCAACAAAAAGCACTATTTTGTGTCGGGTTTGAAGATTCAAATGAAGTACTCAATGTAGGGGCAGCCTGGGAAAGTAAGCAGAGAAATATCGTCCTGCCAATACAACATAAACAATTCAGTAAAAAGGCAGTTGTGATAGATGGAGGTTCAAGAGTCAATCTAATTTCAATAAGCTATGCGCTAAATTGGGTCTTACAAAGATGAAACCTGCAAATTTTACTATCAAGTTAGCTGATCAGCAGACTCTAGTTTGTCCTAAAGGCATAGTGGAAGACATACCAATAAAAATTACCCTAATGCGGTAGGTAGATCAGTAGATGGCACAGATTTTATAGGTGTTGGATCAACAACAACCCCTTTCTACTTCTGAGCTCGTATGACAACCATCAATGGTGCACTTGGTTCAATAGGTTGAACTGCTTGCCTTTGTTTGAATGTAATCATATTTAATGGAGCGGATACTGGCGGTAGTTTTGGTTGGACAAACCTTGTAACAATGTCCATAACTGCATTCCCCAAAAAATGGAGTAAACTTTCCTTTATTCGGACATTCAGCAATTCTGTGGTTTTCTCCACATCCAAAGCATCCAAGTGGTGATGTAGCCCACACTATTCTTGTTGCACATCAGCATAGACAGCGTATTGCTTTGGAGAATCAATATCTTGATCAGTATTGTAATTCCATTGATCATTACCAATTGAAGATTCTAGCTCCATCATATTCGTTGAAGGAACATGTTGCAATGGAGGAGCTGGCAAGGCTAATCGCTCAAGAATTCCAAGACCATGGGCCTTACCATCAGGTCCCTTCCAATTTGGATATCTCTATATTGGAACTTAGCATATCTTTGTTAAATAACCCGAGGATTAAACGAACAGAAAGTTGTATCAGGTCTAGAAGAATTTGATAAATGACAATAAGTATCCATCACACGTCTTTTCAGTGTGGGACACTCGTTTATAGTGTGATTTCCAGCACAGATCGCACACACACATTTTCTCTGCTAGGAAATGTTTTGACCGTCTTATCAATTGCTTTTTCAAGCTTGGCATTTTGCTCTTCCAATATCAAACTGGGATCATCAACTCAGTTGTTGCATTAACATTCGTAGATGCAATAGTTGTAGATGTTGTAGTCGTTTGCCTAGCTGTATATGGCAACATTCCCATAGTTGGTTCATCATCTGAATATTCATCTTCTTCGCATATTGCATCATCCATTGCATGTTGCAATGACATATAATCTGCTCATCTTTTAAGTTCTCGTCTAATTCTCTGAGGTAGACCTGCTAAGAACCACATAAAATCATAGCATCATTATTAAAAAGTTCGGGATCACACTCAGATCTGAGATGCTTGACCTGTTTAATGTAATCTTGCATCCCTTCTCTCTTTCCCATTTTAATTTTACTTAGAAGTAGGAAAGGATCTTCCAAGAACTTTTTGGGTTTAAATCTTGTAATTAGGCCAGCTTTAACTACTTTTGAATCCATACGTTCAGTTTCATCTTGGTTGTAAAACCAATGTTGTGCTGCTCCTGTTAAGGCCAGCTTAAGTTTATCCTATGGAAAGACTTCGCCATAAGCCTCACACGATTTAGAAAAGATTTTGAGAAATCTAATTGGATCAGATAACCCATTATATTGGCAACTCTAAACGAGATGATCTTCTAACAATAACTTGTGGAACAACAATCGGGGAATCAGGTATCTCAGGTTCAAAATCTGAATTAGCCATTCTTCCAAATCACTTCAAAGAACAATGAGATTGGATCTAGATTTTTCAATTAACTCCTATCTCTGATCAGATCTAGAAAAACCTTTTTACTTGATTTTAATCAAATTTTGATTTTGGAAAAAGATCTTGATCAAGTGATCAACACTTCTAGAAATATAAATTTCTCAAAATCAATATCAAACTGTAACAGAATCTTTCAAAAATTTGACAGTAGCTAGATTTGACAAATCAAAATTCAAAAATAGTACTGGCGAAGGTTCCCTAGGTGAAGGTTCACTCGACGAGGGTACTAATCTGGATAAAAAATGACTTATCTAGCTGTTTCTCACAAATATGAGAAATCTAATCTTCACCTGATTGACAGTAAGTATATTTGATAATGATTATGCTAGGGTAGAACTGGCGAAGGTTCTTTTTTGGTGAACAATAACTTTTTGCAGCTTGGTGACGATTAAGATAGGCTTTTTGGATAATCCAAATGGATTCGTCTAACTCAAAATTGATTAATTGCTATATTCGGAAAACCTTAGGCAACTTGGGAAAGGTTCAAGCGAAGGATCAAGAGTGATACTGTTATTTTTGCAAAAAAAGAATACTTTTTTGACAAAAATATTTCAATATAACAAGTGAACTTAACTTAATGTTCGCCCAACTTACTGATTACCAAAAATAGTATAATGGACTTATTGTGACTCAGGCAAAGGTTCTTCTCAAAGAACTAATATTCTTGCAGAAAGGTGTTACTTTCTACAAAAGGTTACCAATAACTACTAGAACGGTCACTTTATCCTTCTATTTTCAAAATTAACCTTCGTCAACCTGGCTATAGATAGATCTGGGTCAGATCTAGGTACAATACACCAAGCAAAGGTTGGTTTTCAGTATGTCTTGGTTTTTAGGGGTATTTTCACTTTTTTTGGTGGTTTTTGTTCAGCTTTTGGAAATCGCTGGGAAGTAACCTTCGCCCTTCAAATTGTAGCTTCGCTACATCATGGCGTCGACGAAGGTTGGTTGCAAAGGAACAGAAAGTAAATAGCTGACAATAACATTATGAACGGTTTAAGTCTAAGAAAGGCAAGAGCACTCGAGAGACTAAGCATGGCATCCTCACAAGAAACCACTGCTACAATCATCCAGGTATGAGTTTTCCGAGTTTTTAGATTTTGCAAGCATCACCTATGCTTGAAAGGTAAGGTGTCTCTTCACAAATATATTCCATTCCCCAGGTGACTAATAATGATCCTAAATACAAAATTTAGTTGGTTTCTACTCAGTTCGACTATATCACTTCATAAATAATGAAAATTTTCTACGTATAATGACAGCCACGCTGTCCCGAAGCAAGGTTCCTCCTCAAATTATCTTGGACAACATGGATTTGTGTAAGATAAATGGTTCTTACAAAAGGATTAGAATGGCACGGATCTGCCCTAATAACTTGTAAAAACCATGAGAACCTCATCAACTAAATGAAGCCTATTCGATACAAGGTCTTAAAAAACCACGGGTTGGATATAAAGTTACGATAAACGTAAGTTCACTCGTAACTACACTATTCAACCATGGCTTATGCAAATTTATTACCCATTCAGTTGTCATATCAGATTATGGTGAGATATGACTAGAAAGCATGGATATGCCCAGGAGTATAAGCAATATATACGGTGAAAACTTTTCATACTTTTGTTGTAAACAAAATGAACTGATATGGACCAATGTCCAAAAACTGATCAGCATGGCACTCGTCTTGATACGGTAACGGAGGGGCTTGGCCTATTGCTAGAAAATCATCTTTGTGTTTGGGAAGACTGGACTATGTTTTAAAATGCTATTTATGTTGATAAGTAGTATAACTTCTTTTGGACATGGATAACAACTAATGCTCAACTATGACACTTGTCTTCTCCAATGTACTAACTCGTGCGGTTTTGTGTTGTGGGATGGTGGCAGGTATTAGCTAGACGTTTTGAGAGTGGTTATGCTATATGGTACTTTAATGTACTGTATTTTACTTTTCAGCTTTATTGTACCTTGTTGGTTTATGAATAAAGGCTTCAAAGGGTTTGTTCTTGTTTTGTCAAGAGGAACTATGTGAAATTGTGTATCTCTCTCTATGCATCCTTGTGGTGTAACTTCGACTATTCCTTGGTTGGGATAGTACTAAACCCTTACCTTTTATCCGGTTCATAAGCTAACAAATGTCTTTTTTCATGTTTTAGTCCACAGGATGGTTTCAAGATGTTGCTCTTTTGGGTTATGGGGAGCCCCTACCTCCACCTAACCATTTTATTCAGACGCTTATTTGTTGTATGAAAAAGGTCGTAATGATGCATTTTTTATCATTGGCACTGATAGGGCTACTTGTTCTTCTGCTGGACCTGAAGATAAGGTTTTATGTTTGACTGATCTGTTGGGGACTTTGGATTGGGTTAGGATCTATCTGGAGTTTGTTAAAAAGAAGGATACTTTGAGTCTGGCAGAAGATCTATATGGCCGGCTCAATGAATTTGTTGAAAGATTTGAAGAAAATAAAAGATTTTTCAATCTACATATTAGGAAAGTCTTTTCATGCCTTGAGAATGAGAATGGTAATTCTTCTGTTGATGTGCCACATACTTCCTCTGATGCACCGCTTTTACCACACCCTTTGGTCTTTTTTAGATGGGCTTGATGAGGACAGGGCTTCCCAGCTTGAATTGTTTTCTCAAGATATCTGTGATATTGGTGACCAATCTTCATATGACTTCTGCCAATCCAAGAACTGTCAAATCTATTTTGTACCCAGCAGAAACTATTGAGTTCAAATCTGCCTTTTCTGCCTATAAGCTTCGGAGCCTTCCCACTGTCCATTTTCTTGCCCCTGTGCCTATCAACCTCTGGATCTTGATGTCACATCTTACTGAAAAAGAAATAGAAGTTTGTAAGTCCGTTGCTTTACACAAAAATCCTTCTCTTGAAGCTCCGGTAGCCTTTGATACTGTTATTCGCATGAACAAATTTGAGCCTTCCCATTGCCCTTTTGAGCAAACTTGGGCCAGAATCAGAGGACACTTTGAGACTGGCTTTAATAAGATGAACCTTCACCAAGCAAAATCTGGAACTGGAAGCGAGCATTCTTTAAATGTAGATGTGGTGATAAATGCAAAAACAATTCGTCCATTATCTGGTTTGACCACGCCATTTGGTATATGATGAACAACCTAGGCAAGTTCTTCCTTGGTGCTTCTCTCCAAAACCAAATGAATGCTTTCTTCTATGGCTACATAAGCCCGCCAGAGATGTGGTTAAGGCACACCTTACCTTTCTTTTCATTCGAAAGTACATGGTTGATGCCTCTATTGAGCTTGCCAAAGATTCTTCTGCCAAACTCTTATCACACCTTGGCGATGCTGAAAACGTACGAGAGATAGAGTGTCTCCTTAAACGACCAAGCTTTTCCACTCTCCAGGATAAATACTTTCAAAACACAAGCAAAAGAACGGGCAATTTTAATCTCAACAATCCAAACTCCGTAGTATCTGCATCTGGGACAGGGAAGAGAAGATGATTTACTGGAAAGGAAGGGCAAAGTAGCACAAAGAGCGACCTACCTATCAAAAGGCTGAATTTTTATCTGGATTAATCGATGTGCAGGATGGGGAAAGGACAGAAAGGAGAGAAGTCAATATCTCAGCGATGGGACGTCTATAGCTGACCACTAGCAGTGATTCAGGGAGCTCTTTTTTACATCAATGTTACTGCAATAGAGTTTTTGAAGCAATCCATGTGAAGACTTTTTACGCTCATGTTTTATTCAGACTATTCGCTGTCGTAGATGAATGCTTTCATGATATACATTTGGTTGGACTTACCTACCAAGTGTCAAAAGTGATTGGTATTTTTCTTATGATTTTTTCTGTGATTTTGACATAGAAAACTTACATTCATGTGAATGCTTATCTCTTAATAGATTCAAGAATTTTGTTGCAAATAAATTTGGGCATGTTATTTCTACGGATAGCAATATTGTTTTCCGATTTTACGTAAATCTTTAGAGATGGGTCTCAATCATATTACCTTAAGAAAAAATAATATGAATGAGGTGGCTTCTGAACTTTATGATGGATGGTTCAAATTAATCAAACTCTTGCCTACGCATGAACATTAAAATGAAGAAACTACAAGGAAGCATGCGACTTTCTGTAAAAACATTGCCATGGAATTTATCAAAAAAAGAACCTGTCTATATGGCAATAAGGACAAAACTGCAAAAATACAAACTGCTAAAAATAAAAGATTATGGCTCGCAAATCTGCTCTACATCAATGGCATTGACAAGGCACAACACACTCTTAGTTTCATATGTAAATTCCTTGTACGAAGGCTTGCCCTAGATAGGCTTAACAGTCCTGACTTCAGCCCCTTTCCTAATGATCAAGAAAACTTTGTTACGGAAACTATCACTATGTCATGGAAAAGCTAACTGGGTTTTTACCCAACATCTTCGTGGGGAACAACTCTTTGCCATATCTACTATGTACGTACAAAGCCCACAAGGAATCTTTTAGATGGATTACCAATGCGCATGACTGTTGCTTTACCAAACTCGCAAAATTCCTAATAGGAGCTCTTGGTATGCTATCACCATTCCTCAAGGAAGGTGCAGGCCTTAAGGCAAAAACATACAAGATATCCTAAATGTGGATACATGCTTATTTTGGCAGTGCAAGTCCTCGATCGATTCTTATCTCAATCTACCATCAAAGATTACCAATGTATGGGTTGCAGATATCTCTAAGTGCTATGAAAACATACCTTTAGATGGCACTGATGGGTTGAAAACTATCATGAATAGATCCATTACATATGCGTTCAAACATTCTAATAAGATGTTTCTGAGTTTCAAGTGGGAACAAGAAAGGGACGCCTTTAAATGGTCATGGGAAAATAAAAAGTCGGAAGGGTGGTACAATATCGATAAAAATCTCTTATGCTTGTGGAATGCCCACCTAATAGACAATTGTACTGTCATGTTAGGAAACAAAACCTGGAGACAGACTCGTGGTATACCGATGGGTTTTTCATGCTCACCTACTTGGTGTAACTAGTATCTTGCGTTCTTTGAAGCTCAATTTATTAAGAGACTAGCCAAGTTAGGTCTCAAAAAAGCTATGAATATTTTCAGTCACTCGTTTAGATATACTGATGACATTTGCTTCATTAATAATCCCAATATTGATGCATTTATGGATAAAAATCATATTAGAAAACTAGATAACCCGTTCTAGATTTATCCTCTAGAATTTCTTGATATTGAAGAAAAGTCTTGTGAAGCAAACACCACTAGTTTTTTAAACATTTTGATTACTTTTAATCATGGCACCTGTGTTTATCAGCTCTCAAAGTTTGATAGAAGAAGAGACTTACCTTTTCAATACTTACAGTACATACATCTGGCTTCCAATAGGCCAGTCTACAACTCGTACAAAATAATTATCTCCCAGGTTATTTCTGCTATGTATTGTTGCAACGATCACGACACTTTTATAAAAGAGGTAGCAATCTTGCTGAACGATTTTCAGAAAAGTGGTTTTATGAGGGAAAAGCTTTGCCTTATCATTAACAAACTGCTTTTGACTAATACTTTTCCAGGTTTGTCCTATGATCTACCACAATGTATTAAAGGTCTGATGGTGGCTATCCCTTACGGCTACCCCCTAAGGGATTCAGAAGCTGCGGGTCGGTTGGTGGGTTCTCTCTCTTTCTCTCTCTCTCTCTCTCTCTCTCTCTCTCTCTCTCTCTCTCTCTCTCTCTCTCTCTCTCTCTCTCTCTCTCTCTCTCTCTCTCTCTCTCTCTCTCTCTCTCTCTCTCTCTCTCTCTCTCTCTCTCTCTCTCTCTCTCTCTCTCTCTCTCTCTCTCTCTCTCTCTCTCTCTCTCTCTCTCTCATGGACTCTTCTTTATCAAAAGTTACCACCCTTGACCTTGCTATAAATAAACATATGCGATTTGATGGTCCTAAACTTTGTTGCCAACCGATCCATATATGATACTTTTCAAAAAATATTTTCCCACCAATTTTGGCTAAAAGGGAGCTTCCACGATACTTCCTACGGAACCACTATATGTAGCATGTTCTTGAATGAGTTTTTTCTACTATACGGTGAGAAGAAGTTTGGAAGATATGCTCATGATAGAGATGGCGCCCTCCATGGCTTGAAGTCATCTGCTTCTACTTTGCGATATGTGGTTTTGCCCGTTTCATAGCTTTGCTTTCATCTCTTTGTTACATATGAGCTTTCTGGGTGATAAACGTGATGGTATGAATCCGCTGTCCAGCGATGGATCAACAAGGGTTCATACACATTTTTTGTATGGCATTTTCTTCAAGTAATATCCGTTGTCCAGCGATGGACCAACGATGAAGCTTGCTCAACTATGGAGAAGCTTGTTGAAGATATATGAGTTGTTGTCCAACGATGGACCTACAACGATGTATCTTGAGCAAGACACTCAAAAAATGGGTTTATATGGTAAGCTGTCCAGTGATGGACCAACGACGAACCGATGCTTCCTTCCACATACTTTGTAAAGCATGATAATGATAGGTATGCATCACATATGGTAGGTTGAGACAAATGCTTCTTAATGACCAACGATGAAGCACTTCTTACCTCATGAATGGTTGAATGGATTCAAACTCCTTATCATAGATATGAAAAGATGAAATTTTGGTTTGATAACTACAGTTTACAATAGGCTTTACTATCCTTCAAAGGACAGTATGAATGTTTGCTTGTTCCTTAAGTAACGAAAGGTTACATACATACTCCAGAGATGAAGCCATTGTAGTATCATGCTATTATTCAAAAGATACAACTCAGACACTGGCACGTTCTAATTATGATTAGTATACCTCGTGCTGTAACTTGTTTTGCTATCATACTTTTGAATGACTGCTATTTCAAAGGGAATACTACTGTGTCTAAGCACCAACAAATAAAACTTGCGCTCTTTGTAGCATCGAATATTACTACTATCTTCATTTTCGATTAGGTTAAGTTTCGAACCATAAAGCTATAAGCATTTGCACATTAAACCATGCTTCAGACTTGTATAAGCAATGAGTGGTAGGCTCTCCTTAACGTGCTTATTATCGCTTTCACAATAGCTGACAATAACATTATGAACGGTTTAAGTCTAAGGCAGGCAAGAGCACTCGAGGGACTAAACATGGCATCCTCACAAGAAACCATTGCTACAATCATCCAGGTATGAGTTTTTCGAACAATTTTTAGATTTTGCAAGAATCACCTATGCTCGAAAGGTAAGGTGTCTCTTCACAAATATATTCCATTTTAGGTGACTAATAATGATCCTAAATACAGAATTTAGTTGGTTTCTACTCAGTTTGACTAAATTTTTTGCGTATAATGACACCCATGTTGTCTCGAAGCAAGGTTTCTCCTCAAATTATCTTGGACAACATGGATTTGCGTAAGATAAACGGTTCTTACAAAAGGATTAGAATGGCACGGATCTGCCCTAATACCTTGTAAAAACCATGAGAACCTCATCAATAAAATGAAGCCTATTTGATACAAGGTCTTAAAAAACCACGGGTTGGATATGGAGTTACAATAAACGTAAGTTCACTCGTAACCACACTATTCAACCATGGCTTGTGCAAATTTATTACCCATTTAGTTGTCATATCAGATTATGGTGAGATACGACTGAAAAGCATGGATATGCTTAGGAGTATGGACAGTAGTGCATGACGTTTCTTAAGTCACCAGGGTTAGAATGGCATGGATTTGCTCTGACACCGGCACACGTGTTCACACCATTTCTTTTAGCGATAAGCAATGTATACAATAAAAACTTTTCATACTTTTGCTATAAACGAAATGAACTGATACGGACCAATGCCCAAAAACTGATCAGCATGGCACTCGTCCTGATACGGTAATGGAGGGGCTTGGCCTATCTCTAGAAAATCGTCTTTGTGTTTGGGAAGACTGGACTATGTTTTAAAATGCTATTTATGCTGATAAGTAGTATAAATTCTTTTGGACATGGATAACAACTAACGTTCAGCTATGGCACCTGTCTTCCCCACTATACTAACTCGTGCGGTTTTGTGTTGTGGGATGGTGGCAGGTATCAGCTGGACGTTTTGAGAGTGGTTAAGCTATATGGTGCTTTATTGTACTGTATTTTACTTTTCAGCTTTACTGTACCTTGTTGGTTTATGAATAAAGGCTTCAAAGGGTTTGGTCTTGCTTTGTCAAGAGGAACTATGTGAAATTGTGTATATCTCTCTCTCTTTTCTCTCACAAAAAGTATAAGAAATGATCAATCCCAACAATCAGCAGATCCAATGAACATAAAGATCCAAATAAAGCATGAGAGATGGAACAAGAAAGAAGGCAAGGACATCTGATTTCAATTTGTAAGATTTTCAACCTGCTTTTATTGAAATGGACATGTCAAATGAATCATAAAGTACCACTATATATAATCGATTTTAGGGCTTTGGCCTCAAATCCTATTGGCCAATCTCCACCTCCCTTATTATGTGAGATTGGAATTTTGGGGGGAGCCCTTTTTATTCACTAACTTGACTATTAGGCCTTGTGACATTTAATTCTCACAAAAGGCCTAAATTCCTTTAATTAACTTCTAACTAATCAAATAAATATGTGATCATCGGGTTGGACTTACACACGTAAGGTGCCAAATTCCTCTCACTTATTAACTATGGTTAGAGTTGCCTCGAGATACGAAAACCCTCCAACAAAGCACAAGTTTATCAACATCTTTTAAAAGTAGAAGGGGGAGATGATAAAATCACCATTCCCAAATTCTCTACTATTTCTTTCTAACCAAGTGTTCCATAGAGTGATACTCCTAATGCATTACCAAAAAACGTTAGTCTTCAAATCGTCAAAAATAATATCTTTCAGCAACACATCAGTATGAATGAATCTTTTGAATCTGGTCTAAAAGCGGACAATGAAGAGATCAGTTACTGATTTCCAGAGATAAGCATGGCAATGAAAAAAAAGGTGAGACACATGAGTGCGCCAAAATCTGGCTTTCCAAATGTGAGGGGGATCCGAAAGGTTCCACTTGGCATTAAACCAAGAGAAAGTAAAATTTGGCTCTTTGATGGTAGAGAAGACGGAAGAGTAGGACATTTTACCAATTTTGTCCAAAGCCTTGAAAAGCCACAATTTGCACTAATCCGTGGAAGTGGAGGTGGAAAGAGGCCCAAGGTCCCCATGAGAGAAAGCATAGGAAATGAAGCTGGTTTCACGAGTGGCAAGCCCAAGATCAGATTTGAGACGAGAAAGGCTAAGGGAGTAGATGGAGTTCATGATGTGTTTTCACGTAACCGGTCCCTTACGAGATAAACTGCGGCAAAATCTATTTTCAATCAAAGCTAGACGTTTAGAATTGATGGTAGTCGCTTTGGAAAACCATGGTGATTCCAGAGGAGAAATAGAGCTACCACCAGTCCAAAAGGTAAGCTCATGCATAGAAATGAGAACTCTATGGATAGACTTGAACAGATGAGAGAGGGAGATGGAGAAGAGAAAAGATGAATGGGTGAACTCAAGAAAATAAGACTGGGGAGGGTTATCTTGAAATGAAGGAAGGGGGGAGGATAGCTATCATCATCAAGGACCAAGCTTGAGGGCATGAAAAATTGGAGTGGATACGTCTGTAAAGGAGAGAGAGAGAAAGATAGGGAAGTAATAGAAGGATTGAGAAGACCAAAACCCCCAATCTTCTTAGGAGCCCAACAAATATCCCAGTTAAGAAGACTAGGCCGATTATTCCAAAGGAATTTCCCAAAGGATTTAGCAATAGAGAGAGAGTGAGAAGGGGGAAGCAACCAAATGAGAAGAAAGTGAGTGAAATAGACGGAGATGATGTGTTTGATAACAAAGAGTCTAGCCGGGAAAGATAAGTCAGAAGAGTTCCAAATAAGCAGTTTATTATTGATCTTCTCCAATATCCAATTAAAACGGTATCTATTAGATAAAGAAGAACCAAGAGGGAACCCAAGGTATCTAAAAATGGTTCCATGAGGAAGGACATTCAGTCCCAGATTTAGACACCAAACAGGAGGGGTATCATGCGACAATACAAAAATGTCAGATTTTTGCAAGTTGATCAGAGAGTCAAAGAAGTCGCAAAATCTATATAATTGAAGGAGGAGGAGTGAAGCAGAATGATTATGTAGCTCAATAATGCAGGACAAGTCATCGCCAAAGAGCTGGGGGCCAATGGGAACATCACAGAAAGAGAAGGGGCGGAAGACATGGGAGGATTTAAGTTTAAGGATTTGAAAAATGAGGGGTTCCGTAGCAATGAAAAAGAGGAGAGGGGAGAGGAGGCAACCTTGTGTGATACCATAGGGAAGGACAGAGAGAGGACTCCTTGGAAAAGAATAGAGGAGGAGGCAGGAGCAAAGAGAGCATGAATGAACTTAGAGAAGAAGTCAGGGAGACTGAATGAAGAACAACAAACAAAAATGTAGTTCCAACTAATACGGTCAAAAGCTTTGTCAAAATTGATTTTAAGAAGAAGTGGGTGGTAATTAAACCAAAGAGCAGAATCGATAGCCGACCAAACATTAAGAATATTATCAAAGAGGGCCCTACCTTTAATAAATCCAGCCTGGTTCTTGGATAGATGAGAAGGGAAAAGAGGGGCAATCCTCCTAACAATCGCCTTAGCAATGATTTTGTAGGAGGTGTTCAACATGGTCAGGGGACAGTAGTCGAAAATCCTAAAAGGGGGAGTCAGTTTTGGGGATAAGTTTAATCAGTCCTTGGGAGAGGGAAGGGGAGAAGGAGCCCATGCTTAGAGCATTCGTAATGGCTTGCTGAAGGGCAGGACCAACTATATTCTTGTGGACCAGGAAGAAGTCGAGTGTGACATCGTTAGGGCCAGGAGTCTTATCTCTATTAAGCATTTTAAGTGTAATTTTTGCATCTATGAAGTCACATAAGTCTTTGTCCTTGTGGAATCTCAATATACACCCTGGAGCGTCATGCTCTTGGTGCACAATATACACATCCAAAGGTATTGATGATATAGTAAAATGAAGTCCTTGTCATCATTTCACCTTGGGAGACGTTTTCACTAGGTCCAAAGGTTGTTCCCTTTACGCCTTGGACTAACACTCTCGCAATAAATAAAATACACAATAATGCTCATGGTAGTTGTTTCCAAAGTTACGGGAGTCCAAACCACCACTAAACTTCTTGTGAAAAATAATTCCTTCTAAATTTGTACTTACTCATGATTAAATAAAGTAAAGCTTTTGAGAAGATAAAAACTTGTATAAGATATGACAAAAAGATATTTTGTATAGTATTCTCTACAATCAACTACTTTACTACATCGTAAAATCACTCGTTGTCAATAAAATCTTTATGAGCATACCAATAAAGAAACCCTTCAATACATCTAGATGTCAGGTGAAATTTTGGATTTTGTAATGCAAAGTGCTCATTCTTTCTTTGTAACTTGGAGCCACCTTAAATAGCATAAAATACACGTGTTTGCCAAAACTTAAAACCTTCCACTAAAACTCTCATGTGAACAACCAATGAGAGATTGATACATGATGGGACTAAACCTTAAGCTAACACTTTATGTGGGCATCCAATCATATGACAAAATTTTGATGTGGGCAAGCACATGGACCTTCTAAAGGTCCATGTGCTATGTGGTAGCCAATCATTAAGTCTCCACTTTAATGTGTGTCATCTCAAATCTTACCTGAATGGACATTTTCGATTGAGTTTTGTGACCCCCACTGCCTACCACATAATCATTGAGAAATTATTTTGTCTTGCAAATGATTGGCTATCATATTGGGCCTTAAGAATAAGGAGCTCTCATGGATGGAATCTTGAAAATACGGGCCCCCATGGATGGAATATTGAAAATATAGAGCCCCCACAGATCGAACTAGAATGTACAAGGCCCTATGGGATGGAACCTTAAAAAATGTGTCCCCTCTAATAGTTCTACATTTGTTTGGCATATTCTTAAGGTAAGATTTTTGAGACATATTAAGTTGCATAATGTGTGTTGATGAGCACATAATGGGAACTAATGAGTCGTCTTCTTGTCTTGCCACTACTATAGCTCAGCAAGAGTACTCACCATCATTTCCCACCATGGTTTCATAAAACCACTATCTATTTCATAAACATTTTGGTGAAAGGTCCAAATTTTCAAAGACTTAAATAAAAAAGTACTCATTACAAAATAAAAAGCACACTATCTCATTACACAAGAAAAGCCTCAAGGGGCTTATGCCCCACCCTTTAAATTTCTGCCATTGAGCAACACATATGCAAGGGCCTTGTCCCCCACATAATGTTAAACCTTTGGGAATAGAAAAGTGTTTTGGACATGAACTTTTTCCGTTGAACTAGGAATGGGTTCCGAGTTTAGAGGTTTAGACTTTTATTAAGGCATTTTTTTTGTTTTAGTTTGTCACTTTGAAGAACTTAGGCTTTATTGTGTGAAGTGACTTGAAGTTAGTGTTTATTTTATGAAGTGACTTGAAGTATTCAACTTTTCAAATTTATTCAAAATGGCTTAGAAAGGTATTGAATTTTCATTTGTGTTACCATCTTTGTACGATGTAATTATGGTATTTTCAAGTTGCAATGTCCTTCCAGCCTTTGCCTTTCAAAAGCAAGGTAAATATCTACTACATGTCAACTCAAGGCAAGTTTATTAAAATATGCCCTTCAAGTTCGAGAGCTGATTGAATAGGCCAAGTTTAGCATAAGGTTCAAAACTCTTTGCACATTTCAATTGAAATGAAAAATCTGGACTGGAACATCAAGTTGAATGGTATAAATAAAATGAAACATCAAGTTGAATGGTATAAATAAAATGATATTCATCGTGAAAGGAAGTATGTCTTTTAAATTCCAAGCCCCATGGCAAGTATGAATTAGGAAGAGTTGTGTATTATCCAAAGAAGTTCAAAGAAATTTGTAGTGCAGTTGGGGAACACCTTGCCTCACACAATTCATACGCAATGTGCCTTGAGGAGCCTTATGAATTCATAAGGTTCTAATGTTTAAAAATAGTAAAGTCAAAGGAATCGTATGATTTTGTAAAGTTTTTTTAAAAAAAAATCAGCACTTTATGCTGGGGAAGGCCCTCTTCCTTGGGCCTTCCCTATTTTGTGATGCCCGAGGCTAGCATCGTTAGGCACTTCAATATAAGGAAGGCCCGTACGTAACCACCCACCCACATGGCCATGAGATTCTAGATGTGAACCACTATTTGGATTTGAGGACCATTTTGACCACATGCAGAGAGTGATCCATAAACCAAAAGTCAATATCCAATGAGGTTGCAAGGTACTACTGTAAGTGACCACCATTCCCTCGTGAGCCCTTGGCCTTGGAATGTTGTCTGGGTCCAACCAAAGTGAGACTCTCTCTCTAAAACCAAGTATTTAAATAAAGTATAGGGATCAACTTATTCAACACCACAACTACAGTGAGAGTGGTGGACTCCCACACATCTAAGGGTTGGAAGATATACCACCATCTTGGAGAGAGATGGTAATTATCAACAAACATCACCATTCGATGGTTGTGGCATCACCATTAGATGGTTGTGGCACTATGACCGAGAAGTCAATCATGGCGCTAAGCTCATCCAAGTATAGTTGGAGCTAAAGTTGTCTTATTTATATTAATGGTAGGCATTTGGTGATTGGAGTCTGACAAAGTAGTGGGAGTGGAGCCCAACCCTCAGTTAGGGAAGAGTCCGAATTTGCAAAGCCCTAATGCCTTTCAAAGAAAGACAAAAGAATTTGTGGAATCTCATGAAAGCTAATTTAAATATTTCCCTTCAACTTAGAAGATTAACCCTTCAAATATGAAAGTTGAATGAACAACAAATTATTATTTGAAAGCCATAGCTCCTTTTTAGTCTCTTTGAGCTTAATAAATGGGGAAAAAATATTTTAACCCAAAGTATTCAAAGCCAAAAACTCAATTTTTTGTGTATTGGAGTCACTTTAAAAAATGTAAAACCCTTCACAAATTGTGAAGCCATCATGCTCGAGCAGCCCAAGTAGAATAATATGGGCACAATGCGTGGACATGGCAATATAAATTTTTAAGAAAAAGATGTTGGGACCTATATCTACGATAAATTCCCTAGGCAAGGCTTTACGTCGTTTCGGGTTCTTGCAATGAGGGAGCTTAAAGCCCATGCTTAGGGGGATTTTACCCTATACATAATTTTTATATGCACTAAAACTCTTCCACATGGGACATCCAATGAACAACTACCACATAGCGCATGCACAAGTAAATTGCACATGCACATTTCCAATGAATGGTTGCCATGGACTAGTGGACTCAAAAGTGTGAGTGTGCATATTTATAGGCAGTCGACTACCACGGGCTGTCCACATGCACATTCTAGACAGCCAATGAAAAAGTGCCACATATCGGGGTAGAATGTGTGCACACTAACTAGTAGTCATTCATTGGTTGTCCAAATCCAGATCCTAGGTCAGTCAATCATTGGGTGTCCACATAGACATTCTATGGGGTGCATTAGTCAAAAATCAAGTTGCACTTAAAGCATTACCTAGGGGAAGGCACTATAGCACTTTTGGCCTTTCATTTTGGTCTATGTGACACTCTTAGGTACTATTCAAGCTTGACATTTGCAAGCTTCAATGCATGTCAATAGCCTATATGCCTTACCAAGAAAGGCAAATATATCTCTAAAGTTTAATCTAAGGGCCATGAAAGAATCACCATTTAATATGAAAAGTAAATCTAACCATTAGGTAGTAGATATATATATTCTTAAATTATATTTTAAAACATAACATGACTATGTTTAGAATGAGCAATTTATTATTGCTAACCTTTAAACATACATGTCAAATGAACTTTATATGTTAAAAAAGACTTTCAAGCTGAAAGGTGAGTGTGCATGTCAAATTCCAATACCAATTTTAGGCCCTTCTTAGGCTTGGAATTTGAGGTGCACCTTAAGCTTTCACCGTGATGGGCTTTTTTTTTTTCTTACATTTCACGTGACATGTATAAGCAATGGTACCTTTCAAATAAAATAAGTATGAACCTTTCAACCACTTATATACATATATTCATGTCATATTGTACAATAAATTTTCTAAAATTGCATGACATTTAACTTATTAAAGATACCTTTTAAATGGAAGGGCAATTTTTAAGTTTGTCATTCATACGACATGCTTTTAAAATTTGCCTTTCAAATAAAGTCAAACTACCCTTTGACGTGCATAACATTGGAGGTTGCAAATGCCAAGCCTCCGTGGGAGAGAGAAAAACCTACACCCCATAAATTGGTGAGTAATAAGTTTTAATTTTTGGATGAGGGAAGGTCAATGTCTAGGGCACTTTAGGTGGAACTTGGGAACTTAAGGGCAGAAGACAAGGACCACCCACGTTTTTGCTTGCACATATCACCATTTTGTTTGCTGAGGTGCAACTAAAGACCTTTAGAGTGGTTTAAATGTCAGGTATCTATGTTTGTCAATTCTCACTATATGGACTAACCATATTGTTCTTTCAAATGTTTTTTTTTCATAAGAGTTTGGCTAGAAGCCATTCCATTGGAGCAGACTTCTCATCTTCTTCATAGGGATGAAACTTCATCACACGGACGAAACTCTCACATCAATGATTGATGGATGGATGGATGGAGTCGATGTTTCTGTTTCTCGAGCCATAGGGCTTAGCTCTTAGCCTCGAAAGGAAGGTACTGCAGAGTGTTGAGAAAGCCGACAAACTGTAAGAATGAAATCGATATCTTTTGTGAAAAATCGACATCATCGGAAAAATTTTGATGAGTTTTCCTAACACTGTGCAGCTCCTGTGTGGAGTGTGGCACATGAGATGAGAAGTGAACACTGAAGAGAAGGGGAGTTGGTCACTTGGAAGTTGGCCCTTGGGAGGAAGTGAAAGGCAAGCAGGACTTGGGAGAGTGTGAGTAGTCAGAAGAGAGCTCAGAGGAGGGTCCGGGCCTAACACAGATGACAGCAGGCATGGCCGCACGAGTGCGTGCTCCGCATAAATACACGCGACTTCTGTTTTGGGCAGATTGAGTTTTTCCCTTTCTTTTTTTGCTCTCTCTCTCTCTCTCTCTCTCTCTCTCTCTCTCTCTCTCGCGCGCGCGCGCGCTCTGTCTCTCTCTCTTTCTCTTTGTTCTTGCCTCTGACTCCCGACTGACTCACTCCTTAGCAAACCGCCGCAGGCGATCTCTCCTCTGAGGAATCGTCTCATCTCATCATCGTTATCAGATCTCTACCCTTCTGCTCTCTTCTTCCTCTCCCTCGCTTGCTTGGTCGTCGCCATGCCTGCAGGCACCAACAGGAGCTGCGAGCTCGCTGGGGAGATGGTGATAGTATGCTGATGATGAGAATGATTGTATGGGCGAGTCAAGATAGATTACCTGCCTAGCAGGACCTTGTTGCTATTGTGATCTCCTTCACGGAAATTCAAGGACCTTTTTGCTATTGTGATCTCCTTCACGGAAACTCAACCTCGACCCATTTTGTGCGTGCGTGTGTTTACGTGCGTGCTGGTGCTTGTGAGAGGGAGTGGCTCATGAGACTGGGGGAAAGCAAATTTGGGAACGATCATGATCTGCTACGTGCATGCTAGGTAGGGTGAGATTGAGGTTGGCGAGCGCGATACGGAAACTATTACCCAGTCTATAGAGAGACGTGCATTCTTTGCGAGCTAGCTGCTGTTCAAGGATAGGCACAGCGTTCTTCTGCTTAGAATTGGTCAGTATATGTTGCCCCTTTTCTGTACAAACCAAAGCTGAACAGTAGAACTTGACTCATGCGCTCGCTGTAACTGAAGTCTCCTTCACTGAAGCGAAAGTTTCAAGAATTACGGCAACTGCAAAAGGTCGGTGGATGCAGTTGCGGGTTTGGTTTGCGTGCTTGATAGATCGAAATGTAGTCGGACAGAGCTATGACTAAACGGTTAGCAGCAAGTCAATTATCGTGCAAATGCAAAGATTTAACGGGGCGTTTCCTTGTCGATTAACAGTTGACGTTTTAAGAGACTGTCTGTGAAAGAAAATCTGGTTTGAGTACTACGTCTACGACAATCTATATCATAGATTTAAAAATTTTTGCAAGTAATCACAAGCATAAGCTGAGTCTCGCCTTCGCAGTGCGAAATTCTATAGCTCTTTTGCAGTCACATTTCAAATCGAAGCTAGACCAGCAATATAACACTGCCAACAATGTGTAGACTTGATATTTGCGACTGTGGAGCAGATCCAATCACAGCGCAGAAGAATAACTTTGTGCTCCAATTTCCAGCCGTCCACGGTATTCATACCAATTTAGAGAGCAAAGCTGCAATTGTTAAGGATGATGACATTGAAGAACTTCAGCGACTGCCGTCTTTTGCTGAGGTCGGTATATTGTAGCAACTGTAAGCTATGCCCACCAGTAAATTAGTTCTTGAAAAGTATTTCTTATACAAGTGCAGAACATATAACTCCACTATGAACTATAAGTTCCTGAGATGTTCGTAGGAAACCAGAAATCTCGCTCCATGACTGCTTCGCCAATCTGCAATTACTTGTTGGTTTATGTACTTGAAAAGAAGAGATTTCATGCATTTATGTAAATCATAGTTCACTGATGACATAATTCATGATTAGTAGAAATACAAAAATGCGTTTCGGCTTTACACAATCATATTCAGGTGAACAACGGTCAACACTAACTGGTGGTTTATCGATTCACAGTTGGGTTAACCGTTAGTCTAATTTAGATGTGTTAGATTGAATGAATCCAGGGAAGAGCTTTATGGTCTGTGAGCAACACAGCTTCCATTTTAATATAAGGAAAATAGTTGGTCACTAATAACAAGCTACAAAATGTTTGTTTCTTTGCAGATTGTGGAAGAGCTAAAACAAATGAGTGGCATAGCAGGGCCTATGGTGGTCATGGGATTGTTGTTGTATGCTAGAGCCATGATATCCATGCTTTTTCTAGGCCACCTTGGTGAGCTTGAACTGGCTGGGGCATCGTTAGCAATCGGTTTTGCAAATATTACTGGATATTCTGTGCTCGCTGGATTAGCGATGGGTATGGAGCCTATCTGTGGGCAAGCGTATGGAGCAAAAAGGTGGCATTTGATGGGACTCACCCTTCAGAGGACAATACTGGTTCTTTTCTGTGCTTGTGTGCCCATTGGATTTTTATGGCTGAACATGCAAAGGATACTTGTATGGTGTGGGCAAGATAAGAGCATCACACTCATGGCCAGTACATATCTGCTTTATTCTCTTCCAGACCTACTGGTTCAAGCACTTTTGAACCCTTTAAGAATTTATCTTCGCACCCAAAAGATCACTTCTCCGCTCACTTGGTGTGCAGCCTTAGCTGTAACACTGCACCTCCCAATCAATCTATTTCTGGTTTTTCAGTTGAAGATGCAAGTGAAAGGTGTTGCCCTTGCAGCTGCCTGGACAAATTTCAATCTTGTGCTGTTTCTAATTGGATATCTGTGGATTTCTGGGAATTATAAAAAATCTTGGGAAGGCTGGTCTTCATCATGCTTGAAGGATTGGAGGCCTTTGCTTAATCTTGCAATTCCAAGCTGTGTGTCAGTTTGCTTAGAGTGGTGGTGGTACGAATTCATGATCATTTTGTCGGGGTTGCTCATCAATGCCAGAGCAACGGTTGCGACAATGGGAATTTTGATCCAGACAACATCTCTCGTTTACATTTTCCCTTCCTCGCTGAGCCTTGCTGTGTCGACGAGAGTCAGCAACGAACTAGGGGCTAATCGCCCCGCCAAGGCTCGATTTGTTACGATCGTCTCTCTTGGATGTGCAGTTTTGCTCGGCATCATTGCAATGACATTCACCTCAACAATGAGACATGTTTGGGGAAAGCTTTTCACTTCGGACAAAGAAATCCTTTCACTCACTGCCCTTGCAATGCCAATAGTTGGCCTGTGCGAGCTCGGCAACTGTCCTCAAACTACAGGTTGTGGTGTTTTAAGAGGAAGTGCAAGACCTTCTACGGGAGCAAACATCAATCTTGGCTCTTTTTATTGTGTGGGAATGCCTGTTGCGATTGTGATGGGTTTCATTTTCAACATTGGATTTGCAGGGCTGTGGTTTGGATTGCTAGCAGCACAAGCAACCTGCGCAACTCTTATGCTACTTGTATTGATGCGTACCGATTGGTCTTTACAAGCAGCAAGAGCAAAACATTTGACAGGCTGCAACGCACAAGAAGAGGACCACCAACCGCTTTGTAGATCTTTGCATGATGCTTCTGTGGAACTGGAAATGAAAGCTGTGTCCGATCAAACGTGCAAAGCGGAAAAAAACGAGGAAAAAGCCTTGATTTCTGTGACAGTGATGCAAATCGAAGAATGAAACTTTGACGTGGTAGTGATTTTTGCTTGAAGGAGATTGGATACTACAGACTCATGCCCGATTGTGTGTCTATGTGCTATAACTAAAATTATCAGAAGGCGTTGTCCTATTGTTTTCTAATCGGGTTCCTTCTGCAAGCTTTGCTAGTTTTCAACCAAAGCTTGTCTTGGGAACCTGAATCTAGTGGTTTTGATTTTAACAATGACGGTGAAATCACACAACTGTTTGTTTCATCATTCCTAACAGACTATACAGATTTTTACAGCATACTTTCTGTGAGTACAGAACATCCAATGATGGTGAAACTACTGCAACTTTTGGTGTCCAATTACCAGTGACTATTATGTTCAATGTAACTGTTTTTGCAGATGTAGTTCACAATGTCATTTTGGGCTTAATGAAGTGAAGTCAATCCTCTAGATTCCAAATATTCAAATATGAGTTTAACAACAACAATAACTAAGTGCTGTCAACTCATGAATGTCTCTGCTATATTAAGAATTGGAAAAATGCTGCTGCATTTCTGACAGTTCAGACATGCCAAAGCATAGTGTCTTGCAACGTCGTCTATTTACTGTGATGATTAAGAATCGACAAACAAGGGCACCTTTCATAAAGTAAAACAATATCTCATGTTAGACACACTTGAGGCTGTAAACAATCTTACTTCAAGAAGTATGCTAGAGCATACAGTAGGAGCTCTTTGGTTCTTTGCCATATCTTTCACATGGAGATCATGCTGTCGGATATTCTGACTTGGTAGCATGAGATATTGGGCAACCAGTAACCACGGAGAGGGTTTTACTAGGCAGTAACTGTATTTTTCTCCTATGATCACTCTCTTATGCTCACGCCTGATTAGACCCCATAATTGCTGTCTTTTCAGCTGAACTCTAGCACTAAGCAAGATACGGGAGCTTGGCGATAGTTTTCAAAACAACCCAAAATGGGACAAAACTTTTATTGTTTGAATTTGTTAGATTATTTCACATGTCAATTAATCGTGGGCCACTTTCTGTGAATATATGCTTTTTCTCATGTGCTTTCTGTGAATAAGTGATTCGCATTGTAACGTTCTTAAAGTCTAGTATGTGGCATAAAGCATCTGGGGACACCGACAAAGTTGTTGGGTATTGAACAAACTCCTAATTAAATGGCAAAAATTGCCCTGCTGTGGGGTGCCACAGCTTTTCATGCACCTTTCATCTTTATAACTTAGTTTTTGCAGGAACTTAGGAAAGCATTTCTCTTGGTGTTATTAAGATCAAAAGCCACTTTATGCTTCAACCTTTTGGGCAAGTCAGCTGCAAATAGCGAATGCCTCATCGAAGCAGGCAGCATTTCAGTTATGTCGGTGGTGCCCATCCATTCCATCTGACTATCTTCAGACGCTTTTTAATTACCCATCGAATACTCTAGTAGTAGGGAAGGAAAAGCTTGCTTTTAAAGCTTTAAAATCAACAAATAGCACATAGAACTGCTTTATGTTGCTTTTGCCCACAGGCTCACACTGTTTCTTGCTTTGTTCGGTGGACATAAAGTGCGGGAAACAACTGTTGCGATGCTTGGGGAGAGGACAATTAGTAGATTAGTAACTGCTACATGTATCCTCTTTAATTTCACTACATTGTCCGAATGTCTTGTAGAGAAAGAGACGGTGATTTCTCCCATTGCCTTGCAATTTAAGTGCTACTGCTCACTCTGCATTTACGAGTTGAGAGACACTTCTACAGGCATGCATGTCAACAGCTAGATTCTGTGTTTCTTCACAGATGACATGCTTTTATGTCGGGAGTCGGGAGCTATTGAAATACGTCACCTGGATCCGAATTCCAACTTCCAAGTCAGGTTACAAGTTACAACTTCTACCCACATTTTAACATCCAAGTTCCAACTAATATGATCCTGATCGTCACATCAATGCGGGCCTGAGCTCCTCTAAAGATATCGCACTTCGAATCCACACACTTGTCCATTAACTGGAATTGATTTCATAAAGTTGACGCCTTTTGGCTTTTGCGCTTTACTGCTTTAGCCTTCAGGCTTGCACTTTGGAGTAAAGCATTCACGGAAAAATCGACCCATCAAGTACAAAAGAGAGTTCAACACGGAAATATGTGTCACTTTAAATCCAGAGTACTAGATTTTGGATCGTGGCTCCATTACATTGTTTAGATAAGCTATCTCCTAATTTGCGAGGATCTATCTTTTCATCTTTATCTTCTCACAGATCTCACTATTCACTAGTGCAAGGACATACACGATAATACTTATGGCTGCAATTTGCAGGCTTACAAGCTGTACAATTGGAACTTTATGTGTAAAAGTTGGCGCTTTATGTTCGATTCTATGAAGTTGTGTACTCTATTGAGATTGTATCGCTCCCCTTTCCCTTTATGCAAGATCCGGGAGCTTGACGCTTAGGAGTTAGGATTGTCCCTCATTTGACATGAATTCTATTAAAGTTGGGCAGCTGTAAATTTGCAGGATCTTTTGCAAAGCTAGAAGTGTCATAATATCCTGTTTGGTTGGAGTTTAACTCACAACAGTTCCAGATGAAAAGCTACCACACCGCATGTAGTCCATCATTACCAAGTATACCACAGTATATTCATTTGCATTTTCATGCATCATACATGAAAACCCACAAGCCTATTAGATGATATTAGTTGAATTTGTTGACTTCCTCAAGGGAGCATCTACTCTCTCATTCCAGATCATGTTTTCCAATATGGCATGTGTGTTAGTATAATCCACAACGAGGAAGATGATTGCATGAAAAAGCAGAATCAATGAATGTTCAATCAATCAATCACAAAGCAAACAAGATCTCACACACATACAGACGATATCTCTATTACAAAAGTGTGAAAATAGCTTCACGAAGCTTGTACATATATTAGCACGTAGGTGGCATGCCAAGATCCTATATAATGTGCAATATGATGTCCTACATATATACATACGTGACGAGGCATCAAGCATGCCAAGAAAACCTTTACTTATCCTATGCCTTCTAGACACATCCATCGTTCATGACTATACAATTGTTGAGGGTTAGCAGTGACCATTGGTGTCATGTGACATGGACATCAACAATCCCCATCTCAATGCTAACCGTCCTCTCTAATGGTGTCCTTCATTCCCATGGCATCCCTTCAGCATACAAACCTCTCTTTAGACAAAGGCTTGGTCATTATGTCTACCGTCATCTCTTTGGTGGGACAAATTCCAGTATCATTTTCTGATTTTGTACCAAATCCTTGACAAAGTGATGCTGGATGTCAATGTGTTTGCTTCGTTTGTGCAAACCTCCATTCCTGCATATGAAGATGTTGCCCAAGTTATCATTGAAGATCTTCATGCCTTTTGTTGAAATGCCTATCTCATGACAAAAACTGTCGATCCAAATGTATTCTCGGTCACCATGGCATATTCCCATCAGTTCTGCCTCAGTTGAAGAGAGAGCTACAGATTTTTGCTTACTGCTTGCCCAACTTACAGCTCCTCCGCCCATCATGAAACGAACCCACAGGTGGATTTCTTGTCATCTATGTCGCCTGCCCAATCAGAGTCTACAAACCCCTCAATGCCTTCAAATGGGAAGCCGTATTCCAAGCCAAGTCCAATGGTTCCTTTCAGGTATCTCAGAACTCTTTTGGCTACTTGCCAGTGATCAATGCCCAGATCTTCTAGGTACCTACTGAGCGATCCAATTGTCGTGGCTATGTCTGGCCTCGTGCATACCATAGCGTACATCAACGATCCCACTAGGCTCCTTCATCTCCACTCTGTCAGATTCAGTCTATGGTGACATCTCCTTGCTCAGTCTCATCCCTTGCTCTTGTGGGGTCCTAATGGGATTGCAATTTTCCATCCCAAATTTCTTGAGCATATTGATGATGTACCTTTCCTGACTTAGGTGAATATATTTTTTGATCATGTTTCTCTCCACTTGAATTCCTAGCCCCATATCTTTGATCTCAAACTCAGTCTTCAATCCTGCCTTGCAAGACTCCAGCCTTGAAATGTTATTACCAATCAGAATTATGTCATCCACATAAAGTGCTATAACGGTGATCTCTAAATGAGATCTCCTGGTGGATATATCTGGTCTGAGCTACACTTCTTGAAACCTCGCTCATGAAGGTATATTTCGATACTCTCGTACCAGACTCTGGATAATTGTTTTAATCCATACATGGCTTTGTTGAGCTTGTAGACCATTCCCGATCCTTCTTCAACCTCGTCTGGTTGTTTCATATGCACGTCTTCATTGAGCTTCATGTTCAGGAATGCAGTTTTGATGTCAAGCTAATGAATCTCCATGTCATTAGCAGCTGCCCAAGCAATGATGATCTTGATTGATCCAATCTTGGTGACTGGAGCGGATGTTTCATCAAAGTCCATGCCTTCCATTTGTGAGTAGCCCTCTCCACATTACCCCTAGCATCAAAGTTTAATTTGTAAATCCATCTGCAACCGATAGCTCTCCTCCCTTCTGGCAGGTGTACCAGATTCCACGCATCGTTTTTCTTTATTGACTCCATTGCTTCTATCATCACATGAAGCCATTCCTTCCAGTCTCCTCTCTCTCGAGCTTCCCGATAAGACCCTAGTTCTTCATTGGGTTCTTGGATCATGAATATCATCTCGTCGAATCTTTGTGGAGCTCTCTTTGCCCTGTTTGTTCTTCCTTCAGCAATCGCCTCTGGTCTCTAGTTATCATTGAAGATCTTCATGACTTTTATTGAGATGCCTATCTCATGACAAAAACTGTTGATCCAAATATATTCTTGGGCACCATGGCATATTTCCATCAGTTCTGCCTTAGTTACAGAGAGAGCTACAAATTTTTGCTTACAGCTTGCCCAGCTTACAGCTCCTCCGCCCATCATGAAAACGAACCCACAGGTGAATTTCTTGTCATCTGTGTCACCTACCCAGTCAGAGTCTACAAATCCCTCAATGCCTTCAAATGGGAAGCTGTATTCCAAGACAAGTCCAATGGTTCCTTTCAGGTATCTCAAAACTCTTTTGGCTGCTTGCTAGTGATCAAAGTCTGAATCTTCTAGGTACCGATCCAATTTGTTAGAAATCAATGATAAACTTCATTGTTACTGTTTACGATGTACATTAATGTTGACAGCTGTTACCAGCTATAATTAGCTGTAGGCTAGTCTATTAGGCTATTCATAGGTTTTCTCTCTCTATCAGGGTTCAGGGTTTATATGTACATTTTATATTTAGTATGAAGTGAGTGTGATAGAGTGATATTGCGTGTTCTTCTTCCGTCTCCCTACTTGGTAATTGTTTATGGTGAATGCATGATGTTGCATTTCTGATTGTTGACATGGTATCAGAGCTACGATAGTCCTGTGTGTTTGATCAGTGGATACAACTTGTCACAGGCTCCGCAACAAAGTGAGAAAGTCCTTCACAAGAGGTGAAAGCTTGGAGAGACAAAAACGGTTGGAAGAACATCCTCCCGAATCTTACTATCAATGATCTGCTCACCAACACCAGGTAAGACAACACCGTCATCATAAGAAGTAAGCATCAAAGAGCTCACAGTTATTAGTGGGGAATGAAGATACAGTCCTAGAGGCATCGGAAAGGCCAGGGTAGCATCAGACAGATTGAAAATCTGTTGAGTGGGAAAAGTTTTACAATATTTTTTTTTGTCTTTGTGAAAAGTATCATTTGTCAGAGAGTTGTGCCAAGAAATCTCTGATTTATCAAGCTCTTGCAGTCAAGGGACGTGGTGGTAGATTTGGTCATGGAAGACACCAATCAAGAGGTGGAAACTCAAATCGTGGATCATTCCAACAATTTCAAGAACAATCCAATGATGGCCCAAATTGAGGCAATTGGAATCAAGGCCGAGGTCAAGGACGCGGCTATTCCAGGCAAAATAAACCTGGAAATTGTAGGTATTGCAACAAACTTGGCCATTGGGAGCGTGAATGCTTCCAGAAACAGAAGGAGATGGAATAAAGAAAAGACAAAGGACAAGTGGGAAATTATGCTGATCAACATCAATTTGATGTTTATTATTATGAAAACAATTATACTGATCAACATTAATACGATGATGATCAATATGAAGATGATACAATTGAGAGCTCAAAATTGTTCATTACAACATTAATGACAAGTGATGAAACCAAGGATACCTGGTACATTGATAGTGGTGCATCCAAGCACATGACTTCAAGGAAAGAGTGGTTTTCAGAACTCAAGGAAACTCACAATGGTGATGAAGTTGGACAAGCCAATGGCAAATTGCTATCTGTTAAAGGAGTTGGAGTGGCACCAATGAAGTTAGCCAGCGGGAAGATAAAGCGGATAAGCAATGTGCAATATGTACCTGACTTAGCTAACAATCTACTATCTGTTGGGACGATGGCTGATCGACAACTCAAGGTTGAGTTTGACAGCGACAAATGTCTTGTCAAAGACATCAAGAATCACTACAAAGTGATTGCTATAGGAGCTAGAGTCAATGGGAATCGACTCTACAAATTGAATGCGAGATCTTTTGCTCAAGCTATGGTAAGCACGGTTGATAGTCGAAGTGATCTTTGGCATCAACGATTCGGTCATATTAGTGCTCAAATTTTGTAGATTCTTATAGGATTGCCTGATATTTCTTTTGAAGGAAAAATTTGTAAAGGTTGCATTTTCAAAAAACAACACAGAGAGAGGTTTCCCAAAAGTGGAGCAAGGAGATCCAGTGGCATCCTAGATCTTGTCCACAGTGATCTATGTGGACCTATGCAGACTAGATCTCTTAGTGGCTACTATTACTTTATCACCTTCATTGATGATTATAGCATATGCATTTGGATTTATTTCATAAGCAAGAAATCAGATGCTTTTGCTAATTCAAGGAATTCAAGGCATTAGTTGAAAAGCAAACAAGATGTTGCATCAAAACTTTGAGATCTGATGGAGGTGGTGAGTATTTTTGGACAAAATTTATTGATTTCTACAAAGATCAAGGGACCAAAAGGCAGACTACAACACCTTATTCACCACAGCAAAATGGAGTTGTAGAACGAAAGAACAGATCTATTGTTGAGATGGCCAAGGCGATGTTCAAAAGCAAGGGTCTGCCAAACACCTTTTGGGCAGAAGCTTGTAGCACAACTACGCACATCCTGAATCGGTGTCCTACAAAATCCGTGGAAGGTAAGACACCTCATGAAGCTGTTACTGAAAAGAAACCTAATATTTCTCATTTGAGAGTATTTGGTTGTGATGCTTATGCTCATATTCTTGATGAGAAACGAAGGAAATTGGATGCAAAAGCTATCAAGTATATTTTCCTTGGATATGATGAGAAGGCCAAGGCATACAGGATATATGACACAAATGCACAGAAGCTTGTAATTTCTAGAGATGCTATGTTTGACGAGATGGGCCAAGGTGAACAATCTGAAGTAATCACTGAACCTTTTGATGAGGGAGCGAAAGCACAGGTCAAGAAGGAAGTGGATTTTGATATAGAAAATCCATTGGACTAAGGCAAGCCTGATGCTAAAATTCCCAAGAGAGTACCTAAATGGTACTTATCAGTCATAGATGGTGCAAATAAGGGAGATACTCCCGGATCTAGTGAGCAGGGAGAGCTTAGAAGATCAAGTAGAAATCGAAAACCTCATGCAAGATTAGAGATGAATCTAGCCCTAATGGGATCCATCTTAACGGCTCAAGAACCTAAAACTTTCAATGAAGCAAAGGAACACAAGGAGTGGCATGCAGGTACGGAAACAGAAATGGAGGCTATATCGAAGAACAAAACGTGGGACTTGGTTGAGCTACCTGATGGTAAGACGCCTATCACATGTAAGTGGATCTACAAGACGAAGTATGGAGCGGATGGGCAACTCAACAAGTACAAGGCACGATTAGTTGCAAGAGGTTTTGAGCAACAAGAAGGTATAGACTTTGAGGAGACCTTCGCACCTGTAGCCAAAATGGTAACTATTCATTCTATCATTGCAATTTCTGCTTTCTATGGTTGGAAAATCCAGCAAATGGATGTCAAATCTGCTTTTCTTAATGGAGTATTGGATGAAGAGGTATATTTAGAGCAACCTCAAGGGTTTGTTGATCCAAGAAGAGATCATTTTGTTTGTAAACTCAACAAAGCCATATATGGATTGAAGCAAGCACCACGAGCATGGTACTCTTGCATTGATGAGCACTTCAAGCGAAGGGGAATGGTAAAGAGTGATGTTGATCCTAATCTTTACATTCTAAGGCAAGATTCAGATATAGTGCTCATTGTGTTGTATGTGGATGATTTGATTATTACAGGAAGTAATGAGAGGTTAATTAATGAAATCAAATCAAATCTTTCCAATGCCTTTGACATGAGTGATCTAGGATTGATGCACTACTGTCTTGGCATTGAAGTATGGCAAAAAGAAGACATGGTCTTTCTAACACAAAGCAAATATGCACAAGATTTGCTTTATAAGTTCAATATGCAGGATTGTAAGCCCTTGAGTACACCTATGGATGTCAACATGAAGCTTACTGCAGATGATGAATCTGAGAAAGTGGATGCTTATTTGTATAGACAGTTGGTGGGTAGTTTGATTTATTTCACACACACACAACCTGATATTTCTTATGTTGTTGGTGTTGTTAGTCAATTTATGCAAGATCCTAGTCAAGCACACTGGAAGGCTGCTAAACATATTCTCAGATACATTCGAGGGACATTGAATTTTGGTTTGAAGTATGATCAGCCTGAAGCGCCAATGTTGGTAGGTTATACAGATGTCGATTGGGCAAGTAATATTGATGACAGAAGATCTACCAGTGGTCATACATTCAGTTATGGTACAGCTGCAATTTCATGGAACAACAAAAGGCAACCTACAGTAGCTTTATCATCAACGAAAGCTGAATATCGAGCACTTAGCAATGCCACACAAGAAGTGGTATGGTTACAAAGATTGCTTATGGATTTAGGTCAGCCACAGGTGGATGCTACTACTACATCTTGCGACAATCAAAGCTGTATTCACCTTGTCAAAAATCCAATTTTACATGTTCGAACCAAGCACATCGAAATACACTATCATTTTATTCGAGAGAAAATTCTTGATGGAGCCATTGATCTTGTTTTTTGTAAATCTGAAGATCAAATGGCAGATATTTCTACTAAGTCATTAGGTAGATATAAATTTGAGAGGTTTCGTACTCTATTAGGAATAGAAAAGCGTAATTTTATCATTGAGGGAGAGTGTTAGAAATCAATTAAACTTCATTGTTACTGTTTACGATGTACATTAATAGCTGTTACCAACTGTAATTAGTCGTAGGCTAGTCTATTAGTCTATTCGTAGGTTTTCTCTCTCTATCAGGGTTCAGGGTTTATATGTACATTTTATATTCAGTATGAAGTGAGTGTGATAGAGTGATATTGCGTGTTCTTCTTCCGTCTCCCTACTTGGTGATTGTTTATGGCGAATGCTTGATGTTGCATTTCTGATTGTTGACACAATTGTCGTGGCTATGTCTGGCCTCATGCATACCATAGCGTACATCAACAATGTGGAAGATTTTCTTGAAAAGTTGAAGTCATGTGGAACATGCTCTCGAGAAGTTGAAGTGAGCTCAACTAAAGATTTATACTCCAACATCTTATGGACATCAATATGTTCCTTATATTTGCTAACTCCTTGAGCACATATGAGATGCTCCACCAAATTTTAATAGATGCATTCAAGTTGTAAATATAAGCGTGCTTTTTGTCACCATATTAGAGACAACAAAAAGTCCACTTTTGAAACCAAGGGCGATGATAAATAAGGGATAGTTGATAGTGGCTAGTGAGAGACGTTTAGACTAGTTCCATTTATTGGAAATGTATAGTCTATCCATATTCATTTCGTATTTATAGTCTTGACCCTTTCTCTCGTTACTCCAACTTTATGGCACATAAAAGTTGCTCCTTTCAAAGACATTGATTGAATCATATCTAAATTGATGAGCATTTCTTGTTAAATATAAGAACAATGGTGTCATCATTTACAGGTTGGATGATCGACTAGAATTCATTCTTCTTGTGTTGTAGCACAACGCATAAATAGATTGAAAGTTGAATTGTGATCTTATCTTTTGCATAATGGAATTGTTTAACCTCTCCCTAATCTTAGGAAGTAAGAAATAAAAGACCTTCAATCCGTTAAAACAAAATTCAACCTCCACTTCATCTTAGGAAGAATTAATTATCCTTCAAATTCTCTAAAACAATAGTTGGTTAGGCTATCTTTACCTTTGTTGGTTGGAGTAGGGACATGTATGTATTGGTTGCACATACAACAAATGACCACATGCAATATCACTTTGCTAAGTTTGGTTCTTGTAAGACGAATATACCATTAACTACACGAGTTTTAGTTGTGTATTCATCTAGGATCATTCTTCTTGTAGCATAGCCCTCACATCCAACACAATAAGCCTTTATGTAAGAATCACTAGAATTTTGACAAAAAATCAAATTTCAAAAATAATGATTGCATCGAAATGATTCTTCATTGTTTTGTGGATAGTTGATGTTGAAGGAGAATTTAACATCCTAGAACAACCAAGGTCATGTAGCACATGGGAGGCACAATATGTGAAGAAAATCAAATCACGAAGACCTAATTAGGCCCTTTGATCTTTGGCTTAATTGGAAGCATGTCTAGCATCATTATAGATGTAAAAATTTTGCATCTACTACACATAGAAGATCTAAACTCAACAAGAACTTGCCAAATTCACTTATGTAAGTTAATTTATCATTCCAGTCCGTACAATAGCCATACAACAATAGTAATCACACGTGGCAACTCATAGACATAAGAAAAATAGCATTCTATACACAAAAATCCACTATATCATCACAAATATGCAAAAATTGGATGTAGAACCCAAAGAGATATCTTTCATAAGAATGAATGAGAGAAGAATGAGAGAGATGAATTCCTCCTACGCTTATAGTCTATTTATAGCATCCCCTTGCCCTATTTGGATGCTCTTACACAAGCTTATCAATTTATGGAAGTAGATCTCTTCCAAACCCTAGATTTAACATGACTAGATTCAATGCATCTCTACTAACCATTTAGAGTAGGTCCAAATTCGACCTTATCAACTTGCCTAAGTTTTCAAAAATAGTAAATCCACTATTCTTAGGCCTTATTAACTTTGTAAAGTCTATCTCTAAGTTTAAAATGCATATTGGCATCAAAATTGCCAAATAAACACAACTTGACTACACTAAACTAGTTGATTTCACACAATACTCATTTGTTTACATTGTACTATGAGTGGGTAATTTTCTCATGCTTTCATTATTTCATCGACCTAAAATGAAATGATGAGAGAAGTAGACCCCAAAGCACAAAACATGATCTCCATCATTTGGAAAAATCTCCAATCACTTATCTCTGTTCATTCATGTTTTAAACTTACCAAAAGAATGTGTTCCCAAGCATGAGCTCCACCACACTTCTGCTATGAAGTGGTAACAGCTTGTCACCTCCAAACTTGTCAAAAGTTCTACTATGCAAGCTTTACATAGAAAAATCTAGTAATTCACAAATGAAAAATTTTCTCCCTTGCAAATGCATGTGAAACAACTACAACCACCAAGTCTGATGCAAATGCCATTGTCGATTCTCACCTTGAGATGTCCTTATAGAATGAATGACCATAAACCCCAAATGGTTTACCTTTTCCTTATCCAGCAGGTTCAACTTTCCATTGCTTGAAATAGCCATATCTAACTTGATCAATGAACCACACAATTAGAATCAAGAAAATAATTTAGGATATTTATCTCGTCTACTCATCTTATATGTGTCTTTTCATGCCCATCCATATCCAAATGGAATTTCAAAACAATCTCCAAATGTTTCCACTTGAGAATACTGATGGGGCAAGGGACATAGAAGAATGCAAATGGAGAAGAGAGTAGGAATATTGCGGAACAGCTCTCCCGTTCTAATCGGCTGCTAGGTGCAAAAACAGTCTAATAGACAGCTTATGCTAAATGTAATCACAGCTTTAAGTGTTCTAATTGCCCAACATGATCTTAAAAAATAATTCATACTCTAAAATAAGAGTATAGTCCACCGAAGAGATTAGAGATGGTTTGTGTGTGGTGCTACTGAAATCAGATTCAATGTGAAATATAGTTCTGAAATAAATGAAAGAGCAGTATGATATCACGAGTTCCTCAGGTGTCAAAGACGGCCATCGTTTGATCAAAAACTGAGGAGTCTTAGACGTCCGTGTTCTAATTAGAGTGAGTAAACAGGCGCGATCAAACAGCATTAAAAGTGATCACAACATGCATTCATCTACGTTGTACACAGATAAAAGCAAGCTGCTGCTATATTACACTGAAGCACAATTTAAATAGCAATTACAACAAAAAATGACAGCGTAATTGGGAGGCTAAAAAATGCATCTCATGGACGGAGCAACTCGTAATCCGTGTTTGGATGATTAACTTAAAGACTTCATCCATGTTGACAATTGTACACAATATATATACGATCAATAATTTAGCATCGTTGACGCGGACAAGGACGTCGCTGGAACGTTCCTCGTTTATTTGAGACGACCTTCGAGACTTTTCTCTCCTTCACATTTTTCGCAAGAAGCCGAAGGTGCCCTAAAAAGACGATGTCTTAAAAACAACTTAATGCATGAAAGTAGATGACCTTCAGGTTTTTTCTCTCTCTTCGCATTTTTTGCAAAGAGTCGAAGGTGTGTTAAGCTTTTGAACTATGCAAGTGTCGCATTTCGGAAAAATGCGAAAAAGCCGAAGTTGTTGAAAACATAGTGTATTTCTGCAAACTATTGAGAAAGTAATGTATTTCTGCAGACTTGTTCTAAATGCAAGTTTTGTGAAAGTCGTTGAAGATGGCCAAGTCTTCAATGACTTCAAGTTATTAAACTTGACATCTGAACTTTGAAACTATGACAGGATTGGTTACCCTTTGTTGGAAATCAGCCGAAAGCCCGTTGTAGACGTTCTTCAAATAAATTGGCTGTCTAAGTTTGTGATTCTTGCAAGTATCAGATGAGTAGACATAGAACCAAAGTTGGTTTCACATGACCCTAGATCAATAATCAATAGACATGCAGGAATAATCATGAAATATAAATTAGTCATTCACCAAGGAGGCAACTGCGGGCTTAATTTCCAACAGTCCCCCTTAAGATCACAGTTGGTGCCTTGGTAGCTTCGTTAGGTTCAGCTTGTTGAAGAATTTTTGGTGCTTGATCCTGGGAAGCGCTTTGGTGAAGATGTCTGCGGCCATTTATGTTGTGAAGCAGTATTGAAGGGTCACTTGCCCTGAGAAAACTTTCTCCCAATTGAAATGATATCGAATTTCTATGTGCTTGGATTTGCCATGAAATCTGAGATTCAGTGACAATGAAATACAGCTCAAGTTGTCACACAGAATGGTGGTAGTATTAAACTGAGTGTGATGTAAGTCGTGAAGTAATAACCTGATCCATATAGCTTATTTTGAAGCTTGACATGTTGCAATGTACTCTGCCTCTGTTGAAGAAAGCACGACTAACTTCTCTTCCTTGAGTTCCACGAAATCGGTCCCCCTGCCAGATAGAAACAGAATCCGGAGGTAGATTTTTTGGTAGAGACTGTTCCTCTCCAATTCAAACTGGAGTAGCCTCATAGGATGAGTGGGTCAATAGCATTTCCATCGTAACATAAGATGTGATCTAAACTTCTCTAAATATATCTCATCACTCTCTTTAATGCTTTCCAATGAGAGATCCTAGGATTAGACATAAATTGACTTAACGTGCTAACAGTGTATGCTAAATTTGGTCTAGTACACAGCATTACATACATTAGAGATCCGATTAGTGAATGACAAGGGTACTTCGCTAAGTCGAGTACTTCACTATCAGTCTCAGCACAAGAAGGTTTAGTCAATACTATACTTGGATCTATTGGAGTATCAATTGGTTTACAATCGGACATATGAAACTTCTCTAAAATGCTTTTTAGATATGTCTGCTGGCTAAGATAGATCTTCTTCTGAAGTCTATTTCTAGTAATGTGAATTCCTAACAAAGAATGAACAGCTCCTAAATCAGTCATGTCAAATTCCTTTGACAGATCACTCTTAGTAGTGTGCAGTAGAGAAGTGTCATTAGATAGAATAAATGCATCATCTATGTAAAGAGCTATGTGAACTGAATTGGTGCCTATATGCTTTGAATAAACATTACAATCAGCTGAATTATTTACAAATCCTAAATGAATGAGATAAGAGTTGATTCTATCGAACCATGCTCTTGTAGCCTGTCTCAGACCATAGATTGTTTTGTGCAGCTTGCACACTTTGTGCTCTTGGGCTTTGACTTCGAATCCTTCTGGTTGGAAGGTATACAACTCATCTTTGACGTTGTCGTTGAGAAATGTTGTCTTGACATCCATTTGGTACATTTTGAGTTCTTCTGCAGTTGCTAACGCAATCAGAGTCCTAATTGACTGCATCTTGACGACAAGACTGAAAATTTCTTGATAATCCACTCCTTGGACTTGAGTGAATCCTTTAGCCACTAGCCATGCTTTTCATTTTGCAATGGAACCATCAGAGTTGATCTCCTTCTTGAAGATCCACTTGTTGTCGATAACTCTCTTGTGAGTAGGGAAGTCAACCAGTGTCCAGGTCTGATTCATCAAAAGTGATTTATACTCGCTTTCCATAGCTTCTTGCCACTTCATAGCATCCTTGGAGTTAATTGCTTCGGCTAGGCTCTCTGGTTCTTCTGATGAAATCCAGAATGACTAAGGTGCATACCTCTCAGGAATTGTCCGAGTCCATGAGGATCTGTGGACGTTGGGTTGACCAAGATGCAATGATGCTTCTTCTTGAGTTTCTTCAGATCTGCTCAAGCTAGCTTGGTCTGGTCTGATGACAAGTATTGTCAGCTACTCGGCTTCTGTAGCTATAGCTGCAGGTTCTGTAGAAGAGGAACATCAACATTGGAAGAATCCATGCTACGTAAAATAGGATGAAATGACATAGCATCGCTTATCGATGGTCGTTTGAAATCATAGTATGTATGTTCTTGAAATATTACATCCCTAGAGACAAATACTACATTGGTGGATGGATCATAAACTTTATAAACTTTATGTTCATCAGGATAGCCAATGAAAATACATTTATTTGTCCTATGATTCAGCTTCTTCCTAAGCTGTTTAGGAATGTGAACAAAACATATACAACCAAAGATTTTTAAATGGTTGACACTAGGCTTGTGCCCATGCCAAAATTGATGAGGAGTCTTGTTGTCGACGACTTTGGTGCTAGATCTGTTCTGCACGTAACAGGCTGTAAAAGATTTCCTATCTAATGAAGACGGAAAATTCAAACCATCATCTAAATTATTACAACGCATATAAGAAAGTGAGCTTGTATTCACATGTCCAAATTGACTATGCCATAGAATAGCACTGTCGTTTACATTTTCATTAGAGATACTAGCTAATGCAACTGAATTAGACAGTATGTAAAGATTTCTGACTCTAGTGCATGTAGTCAGAGTAGTATCTTCATCGAGTATTGTACGCTGCTCAGATGAGAAAGTAACAGTGTAGCTCTCATCAGCTTTCTTAGAGACTGATAACAGGTTCTTTGAAAGCTGAGAAACATGAAGGACATCAGGAACACAAATGGATAGATCGTTGTTGAAGTTGATCTTCACTACTCCTTTGCCTTCTTCGGTGCTAGAATCTCCAAGGTAGATAAATTGGTCTCTGCTGTAAGTTGTGTACTCCGTAAACCATTCCTTGCGAGAGGTCATGTATTGGGTAGCGCCACTGTCTAGGTATCAGCCATCACAGTCTTTGTTATTGTTGTAAACCATTAACAAGTGTGTATCTGACCTCCTTGAATTTCTCATGTTGGAGGAGTCAGGCTGCTGCTTGTTTGCCTTGTTGTAGATCCTGATGTGACACTCCTTGATGTTGTGAAAAATTGCCTACATTGGCAAATCTAGCCATGTAGAATATTGTACATTTTGTCAATATTGTTTGTTGGTTACTTGAATGGCCAAAGTGCCACTTGTACATACACACCTAAAGTAGGTTACCACGAGTCAAGAGGAGTGGTTGTGTCTATTTGGTAGTGATTCCTACTTTGTAGGATCTAGACCATGATTTATGATGAGATTTGTACCTACCATGCACCTACCAAGCATGACTCTTGGATCTAGGCTAGGGTTTGCACATTAGGGCAAGAAAGTGGAGTCTACTTCCTTATTACATGCTGGATTTTCACCTAACTTTGCAAAGGAAGTGTGTTTTACTATGTATTTCCATTCTCCATAGTGAGAAGATAGAAACTTTTTGGAGCCTCAAGGAGAAACTCGAGTTTCCTCTCATTGTATGGTGATTACTCTATTTTTCCAATGAAACCCAGCTTTGGCACTTTGTAAACACTGTCTACAGGCCGTACTACAGCCTTATTTCCACACGTGTGGAGTTGGATTAGACTATTTGATCAATGCTTTGATTGTCTCTACTTGTTTCCTATCAAGCTGCTAAACTAGATCTTGTTTTCTGATGACTAGTTTCTGATAGATTGTTTAACAAGCATACAATCACCTTGTGGATCATTCAAAGATCCATTTATGGTCCTTAGTACTGTACTTTTCACAGATGTCGTGATTAGCTCTTTTGCAATATCTGCAGAAAAGCTTCTTGCGCGATCCACCATGCTCACCTTGAGTGTGAGGCTTTTGCTATTGCTGCTACACTTGATTCTTGCCCTTGGAATAGTCTTTCTTCTTGGTGTATAGAGCCATGGATTTGTCTTTGATGGACATGCTGCTAGCCTTTCTCCGCATTTCTTCTTGAAGAAGATGACCGATCACCTTTTGAAGAGTGAGGTCGGGTTGTGTGGAGATCATCACCACAAAGTGCTCATAGGAATTTGGAAGAGAAGAAAGCAAGGTCATAACGACATCATCATTTTGAATAGAACATCCTGTAGCTGATAACTGATCTAACAAGGACTTGAAGTTGTTGATGTGAGAAGTGATGGCAGTAGAATCAGACATGCTAAGAGTAAAGAACTTCCTTTAAGATGTAATCTCGTGGTTACATCGTGAGTCTCATAAAGACTTGATAGCAAGTCCAGTGCTTCCTTAAAGGTTTTGCACGTGGTAACGTGAGATATTTGGGAGTCGGCCAGATTGAGTGTGATACATGCTAGGGCCTTCTGATCTTTCCCTCCAGGCCTTTTCTTGATCACCATCTTCTACTTTCAAGTTTGCACCTTCTACTACATCCCAAAGATCTCTATCTATCAATATCATTCTAAGTTTTAACTTCCAAATGTAGAAGTTAGAACCATTGAACTTGTCAATGACTCTAGCTTCACTGAGTGATGAAGATGAAGAGCTACCTATATGAGACATGATAACAGTACACAAATAGAACAAACTTAATCTCTCGGTTTATTTGAGCTATGCTCCGATACCAATCTGATGGGGCAAGGGAGATAGAGTAATAGAGAAGAGAGCAGGAATATTGCAGAACATCTCTCACATTCTAATCGGTTGCTAGGTGCAAAAACAATCTAATAGATGGCTTATGCAAAATGTAATCATAGCTTTAAGTGTCTAATTGCCCAACAAGATCTTAAAAATTAATTCATACTCTAAAATAAGTATATAGTCTACCGAAGAGATTAGAGATGGTTTGTGTGTGGTGCTACTGAAATCAGATTCAATGTGAAGTATAGTCTGAAATAAATGGAAGGGCAATATGATATCGCGAGTTCCTCAAGCATCAAAGACGGCCATCATCTGATAAGAAACTGAGGAGTCGTAGACGTCCGTGTTATGATCAGAGTGAGTAAACAAGCGCGATCAAATAGCATTAAAAGTGCATTCAATCACAACATGCATTTATCTACGTTGTACATAGATAAAAGCAAGTTGTTGCTATAAATGATTTTGCCATTCCAATACTTGATCATGCAAACTCAATTTGCACCCTAGGGGGGCTTAATCCATGTGCATGGTAGCTTGCTTTCAATTTTGCCAAAAGCTTGCCAAATGTTGCTTGTTTGAGCTAGAAATCTTTGCAAATCTCAAATTGATCATGATGAGATGTTGTATGAGCTCCTTGAGTTGTAGCATGTGTTGCATGGTGTTTTTTTTTTTTGTGGATCAATATGATAGCTATACTACGAAAATAATTTATAGGTATGACTATGGAATTTTATCTTGTTGAATTGTTTCTGGTCATGGTATAGTTGTCGTTGTTGATTCATTGTTCCTCTGTGTTTTCCATAGAGCCATCATGCATTATAAGGGACTTGTAATGGACAAATTTTAGGAATTAGTTTCATTGTTTTTTCATAGTCTTTTTTATAAAAACATGTAACTATAAATAGTAAAATAGCCAATTTTGCTAAAATTGGATGGTGTTGTTGTTCCTTTTTTTCTTTTTGCACAACATACGATAATTTTCAAAACCATTTTGCTAAATATAGGGCCATCACTAATAGTATATCAATTTTCATCAATGTGTACTAGCTTCACTATAAATCTAGATTCACAATACATGCATCATAATTCTTTAGTTAATGGCAATTTTGTACTTTATAACCCAGCAAGTTTTCTTGTAAATCTTGCATTTTTGGCAGACATGCTAGAAGTAGATTCTGCAAAGGTCAATCTTCAAAAACCAAAGGCATTTTAGATCTTGTATATTCTAATTTTTGTGGCTCCATGCAAATACCATTGCTTGAAAGAGCGATCTTTTTATCACATTATTGATAACTATTCTAGGAGAATGATAGTCATATTTGCTTTGAAAAAATTGAAGTTTTCAAATGCTCTATAGAATTTAGAGCTAATATTGAAGTTCAAATTAGAAAGAAACTTAAAGCACTTCAAATTGATGGAGGGTGGAAATTTATTTTTATGAAATGAAATTACTGTTTTTGGCATTGAACATCAATTTACAACCAACTATTCTTCTCCGTGAAATGACAGCTGATAAGAAAAATAGAACCCTCATGGAGGCAACTAGATTGATATTGTTGCAAAGCTTCCCATATAATTTTGGGCAATAAGATAGAGAATGCATGGCAAGGCTCACACTATATTCCCTCAAGTAGGCAACTAGATTGATATTGTTGCAAAGCTACCCATATAATTTTGGGCTAAAGTTGTAGCCATTTTGAAAAATTGGCAAAAATCTAGCTTGGCAAATTTATGTCTTTTATGTTTGAAAGTACAATTCACATGTGTGGATCATGTTCCCACATGTGTAAAATAGTTTGTCATAGCTTTAGGGGTCTTCTAAGTTCTTAGGACAAGCTTCTTTGTGTAGATTTGTGATAGGGCCAAAAATTGGCATAGTTGGCAAATTGGTCAAATCCACATGTAAAGCCATTATTGAGCCAAAAGCCATTAGTGATGCAATCTAGAGCTAGATAGGCTAGTAAATAGGATTGTGACACTTGTATTAATGTAGTTTGATGAGTGATGAAGTCAAAGTGTTGGCTTTGGTCAAGGGGTCCAATAGGAATTGAGAAATCTTGAAGAAGGGTCCAATAGAATTGTAGGATGGATGCATCACTCATCCAATAACAGTAGAGAGGCTAGGATTAGGGGTCCAATGGCATGCAAGGAGGATTCTCCATGAGTTTTATATGTACTTCATTTGTGAATCATAATCTAAGTTGAGTTTTTGAGTCAAACTTTTTGGTGAGATTTGCTTGTTGCCTCTTCTCTCTCTACACGAGTTCGAATTAGATCTATTCTCTGTCTACCCGAGGAGAGGAGCTTAATTTTCCTATGTTTTTTCAAGAAGCTTTTCTCTTCGTGTGTATGAACTTTGGTCATAAACAATTGCATCTCTCTTTGCCTCTATGCCTTGGTTTTTTGAGATAGATCTTGGAAATCAATCTAGAATCCATTGTCAAGTGCACAAGCTTGCTTAGGAGATCAATCACACACTTTAGGGCATTCCCAAATGTGTGAAATTTCACAGCCATAGCCTTTCACTTGCAAAAAATTTCAACATGAAAGTAGTCAACAATATTACTCCGCAATAAACTTGGACATCTATTGCACACAAGCTCACAAAACCCTAAGCAAGTACATAGAAGTACCCAGCAAATTCGTCACTTTATTAATCTTAGGTAAATGTACATAGATCAATAAGAAAACACGTGTTACAAGTCTCCTCCCAACCATAGCTGCATAGGAATAAGATAGAGAATGCATGGCAAGGCTCACACTATATTCCCTCAAGCAGGCAACTAGATTGATATTGTTGCAAAGCTACCCATATAATTTTGGGCTAAAGTTGTAGCCATAGCCTTTCACTTGCAAAAAAATTTACTCCTCAATAAACTTGGACATCTATTGCACACAAGCTCACAAAACGCTAAGTAAATACATAGAAGTACCCAGCAAATTCTTCGCTTTATTAATCTTAGGTAAATGTACACAGATTTACAAGCAAACATGAGAGTCATGTTACAAGTCTCCTCCCAACCATAGCTGCATAGAAATAAGATGGAGAATGCATGGCAAGGCTCACACTATATTCCCTCAAGCACATCTTAACCTTGGCACATCCTAATAAAAACACATGGCAAACCCCATGCAAACAGTCAACACTACCACTTGGCAGAACATTGATACATAGACAAGCTAGTAGGTAGACTGTCTGACATGTGTCACTCATACATTGGACCAAGTTTCCCAATGAGCATATGACATGTCCTATTGACCCGTTTGTTAATTGTCCAACAAGTGTCACCCATGCATTGGACCAAGTGTCCTAGTGAGCATATGACACATGCCATGTTGAAGGTCAGTCCAGCAAACTCTCAAGGGACCCAAAATCTCCTTGGCTATCTCAAAATTAGTCATGATTATAGATATTTACATTCTAATTTATGATTGTCTCAATAGGTCAGTGACTTAGGCATTTACAATTTAATAGTTACAATTTACAAGTTACAATAAGCAAAGAGATTTAAAGTAGATGTGACATCCCTTCCCTCCTCAAATGACATAGTCCTCGCTGGCAAAGTCTGGATATTGTGCATGCAACCCATGCGTGGTCTCCAGCATCATTGAGAGATCGTCCATGCCATGCAACCAAGTGCTCATAGAGCAAATGATTCTGCAATCATCTTTGCCTTTGGTCCAATACTCTCACTGTTCCATGCATCACCTCCCCATGCTTTTTAAACAATGTAAGGCCATCAGCCAACAAGTTATCATCATGATGTAAAATTTTAAGCGTGAAACATGAAAAACGGGATGAATCTTACAACCAACATGCAAATCCAATTCATAAGCAATGCTATTGATTTATTTAATAATTTTCCAAGGTCCACAGTATCTAGGTGACAACTTATAACACTTCCAAGTCTTTAAGATTTTTGAGTCCTTCAAAATCTTGAGAAACATCATGTCTCCTTCCTCGAACTCCCTTGGCGTACAATCTATAACAGGTCCAAAATTTATTTGGCCACTTGGCTTTCCCTCCAAAATGCTAACCCTACTATTTTTGGGTCTAGATTCAAACTACCCAACATTCAAATTTGAATTGCTCAAACTCGCTTTCTAACTTTCCCACACTTTCAAAAAGTGTTTATTCGAATGACATTTAGACTGAATCTTTCACATATAGAAGTTGGTCTAAAACCATAGTTTAGCTCAAAAGGACACATCTTTGTAGATGCATTCTTTTTATCATTATAGGCAAATTCCAACAATGGCAGGTAATGTTCTCTTTACGTTTGATTTTCACTTACATATGCCCTAAGCATGTCTTCCACAGTTTGATTAACTCTCTCAGTCTGACCATCCATTTTCAGGATGATTAGAACTACTCATTCCCAACTGCACCTCTAACTTCTAAATACTACAATCCAAAAACTACTAGTAAACGAGAGTCCCTGTCAGACACAATGGATCTAGGTAATTCATGAAGTTTGAATACATGCCGCATAAACAAATCAGTCATACCAAGTGCATCAAATCTTATTATTAGTTGGGAAAAAATGAGCCATGTTAGTGAGTCTGTCAACCACAACTAGGATAGCATTATGTTGTTGTTGCATATGTGGTAAACATGTAATAAAGTCCATCTAGTGGGTGTAATAATCTAGGCACTTTAAATTTCAATCAAATAAAATAAAAAATTGATCGAAAGCTCAAAATTTTTATTCGGTAGTCACATGCTTTTTTTAAACTATAAACTACATAGTCTTCCATCCTACTAACAACTTTTTTCCCATTACAAGCTAGTTGATAAAATTTTGAACATTATTCTTCTTTTATACAAAATTCTTGGAAATTGGAGGCCTCCCAACCCTTCACTGAAGAGAGTACTTTTTGGTGGCATGTTGTCATGTACTTATCATCAATATCTAGTTTGGCAAAATATGTAGTTTTTTTTTTATGTGGCTGGTTTCTATATTGATCATGTAATCAATAAGTCTTCACACAAGAACAAGTACTAGCAATTTCATCTTTAATTGCCTCATAATGTGGGGCTCGTACTTGGACCACATCACTTGGGGCATAGTAATGCCATCCATAGATGAGGTTAATCTTCATTGTATTACATACTTTAGAATTTTTTTGTGTTTTCTTCTAGGATTCTTTTTTGGTCCATAAAAATATTACACTGCATGTTTGGAATAGTATGATTACCTATGGCCAAAAAAATTAAAGTTGATTTTCTTTTCATTATTAGAAAAAGCATGTTCATTTTGTAGGCAGACTTACATATGGAATTTTGTTAGAGCCAAATGGATGTTATTGATGAGGATTGAATGTTAATAAATTCATGCATGTGCGAAACTTGAATATGCACATTTTAGATATCTCAAAAGACTTTACTCAACTTGCTTCTTATAATAGCACATGTTGTAATAGAGGAGACATATGTTTTCAAGCACTCTATGATAGTGCTCACTTTAGGTTAAAAATATAGTTTTATTCTAGAATGTTTTCTTTACATATTGTTTTTCTTTGATGTGAGCATTGTGAAGTTAATATAATAATGATTTCAAGAATGCATCTTGCTACTAAATAACATAGTACTAATACTTCAAAATAACATATATAGTGTTTATACTTGGCACCAATTAAATCTTGAATATTTTGATGTTTTCTTATTAAGTTGATTAATATGTTAAAAATGACCACTACTTTCATAAATAGTTGTGCTTGCTAATAGTTAGCTTAGCTTTTGTTAGTATTACAAGATTTTTATATAGGTTGGGGACATTTAACTTAAGACTCCATTAGCTAGGCAATCATCAACCGACCAAGGTAGATGGTAGCCCCACGTGTAGTTTAAAGCAATTGTTTCCTTTAGGCAAAAATGTGGAATATTTTGCATCGAATTTAGAAACCATTGGATATTGTTTAGTTAACAAGTGACACATATTCTCATTAACTACAAAAGACAAATCTACTTGTTTTAACAAGTCGTGGATCCATCTTCTTGCTACTCCTTCTTTAGGTTACTCAATTATAAATTGCCATCAACTGATGCAAATCCATTTGTAGTGCAAGCAAGCCATGAATCTTCAATAGAGAAAGTAATCTACAAATTTGTTGGGCAAACCATGAATTTATTAGCAAAGCAAGCTACAATCTGTGTTTGAGAATGGCATGGCCTTGGTGGCTATTTTTTGACATAAAGCGACCATCACAAATATTCTAGATGAGATGGAAAATCATGCAATTGACATTTTTTAGGCGGCATCATCTCTAGTTATGCAAAGACCAATAAGTCTTAATTTTTGGTCATATATTGGTATTATAGCTAGGCTTTGTTTAACTAATAAAAACCTAATTTTAAGTGGGCTATTTACTTAGAACATAAAGCTCCTTAAATAATAATAATTTATTGCATTGGAATAATGTCGCTCCTCTATAACTTACTATATAGTGTAGGTGTAAACTAGAGTAGGCAACATTAAGTTGCACTCTAGTGTTTGATTCCATGAAAAAGCAAGCACATGAATGAACGTTAAGGTTGTGAAATGAAATACACAATGATAAAGGTAGTACTTTGTTGGCAATAATTTTTTTCCTATTTATCAAAAGTCATTCAAAAGAATTATTCACCAAAATTGCTTGCTCATATACATAAAATCTTGAAATTAGAACTTTTTCTTCTAAGTTTGTGCTTAGTAAAACCTAGCTAGAAGATACAATTTCTTGCAAATACCAAATTTTAAAGCTATTAAATACATAAAATTGTCCATCGTAGTGAGGTGAATTGGGTAGAGTTGTTCACAATGAACAACAAGGCACATGCTCATCAGACCCCGACCATTGTGTAGAGACATTTTGAAGCCTTGTGCTATAAGGGGGCTTGGCCATATTTGTGAACATTTTATATTGTAACTCTCCATACACATTTTTGACAATCTTATTGATTTGGAGTACCTCAGATGTAGTTGCACTATCGTGGGTAGATTGAAAGGTAAAATAAAGCTATTATGTAAAGCTGCACAATAACTCAAATTAGGAACCATGCAAACGATAAGTTTAACCTATAGCTTTTTGCAGCTAGTCTACTCCAAATTAAAATTTCTAATGCATAATATATTTAAACACAAGTTTTCATTTGATAACACACCCAATAAAAGCATATATGTCTAGTTGTCATGAGAATCCATGGGACAAAATAACACAATACACATGTTTTACTCATATTAAAACAGCCGCTACTATTTTTTTTGAAAGATAGTGAAAAAATTAAAGCATGGGAACATCAATCTAAAATACATTATTTACGTTTTGTTGTTAAATATAAAAACATTGAAAAGTGTCTAAAGCATATTAAAAGAAAGAAGAACTCGAGTGCATGATCTTGACCTTATTTTTTAGCACGAATTTTCTTACAAAAATAACAAAGGTCATCTCTCAATCCAAGTTTCACATTGAATGTATCACATGCACATGACAAGGTTAGAATATGTTTGTAGCATGTGTATTTGGAATTTTTTAGACAAATATTGTTAGATGTCTTTCAAACATGTTCAGTAATATTAATATAAATAAATCTTTATTTTGAACAAGGTGAAGCTCCGGGCAAGACATATTCAAAATACATCATATAGTAAGCTCCCATGCAACTTTTGTTTTGACAAACAAGTGGTTACGATATATCAGTCTCAAGTGATGTAAACAACATGGTTTAGAGTCAAAAGTAAAAACTTTACAAATAATAATTATTTATTTCAAATTACAACAAATTCATTTTTATCATCGAAGAAAATTTGCTTGGGCATTGGCATATGAGGTTTACTAAAAGCTTTGAGGGGGCTTATTGTTTGGTAGTTTCTTGAACTCGATGGTTATATACACAACCCCATTGTTGTACGGATGCTAAAAAATTCTTGTCTTTAAATCTTGAAAGATATGCCACATAGGAGAACATGACTAATGACTAGAAATATTCATAGTGTCCAAAGCCAAATCCTAGAAATATTCATACTATCCAAAGCCAAATCCACACATGCACATGTGCACATATTAAGAACTAGATAATAGTTGGAATGAAGACTAAAGCTGACAATTGACTATTATGTCTCTTCTTCCATTGATCATGATTTTAGCTCATACCTCCACTACCACAAGTGACACTTCTATCCAACCCCAATATCATAGCTAGTAAAGAGAGCATGTAATCATACATATCTTATCATTTAGTCTCCTCATGAAGATAATTGCTATACACATACCTATATGAGAACGTATTCCAAATCCAAAAATGGAATCGGGATGCGATTTTGCAATCTAGAAACCGTTGTGGATAAAGAGACACATAACTTTGCATATCAGTGTTCGTATTCCACTTATCACACACCATAAACAAAGAGATGATTGTGAGTACATTTAGTATGCAGTAGGTCAGTGTCCACCAGCAATGGATCACCATTTATGTTGAAAAGTCAGTTTAGTATGCATTATATAGTGCCAACATCATTGTCCTTCCAATGATGGAGGTGCAACATTTGATCAAAGTAATGAATGTAAACATACTACCATTTTGGAGACAATATAATCGTTGTCCCAGCAAACCCATTAGTGATCGATAAAGAAAAAGTATATGGGTATATACTGATGTGGTATGAATGCACTGCCAGTGCACTTTCAATCAGCACAAAACTCACTCAACAAAGTTATGTTTTATACATAAATATACAACTATGTATGAAATCATTCTAGGTCGTGATTTACAACCTATACTCTATTGCCAAAAGAGTGCATAACATCACATAGTTGAAACCGAAATAGTATAGTGGTGGATCACGATCCAATGCCTTCCATTAATCATCATTTGTGACAAAACAACTCCATAAACAAGTATCCTTCTGGCATATCATCAAGATAGTAACATATATGAAATGAGTGAGGTAAGAAAGCTTACTGTTTAGTGTGATGATGCTGAACAATTGATCATAGATGGACGCTACTGTGCATAAGCTATTGGGATTGAAAGAGGGTGTGTGAGTGTGAGAAACTAAAATAGCTCGAAAAGAAACGAACACGAAAAGAAGCAAACTCGAAACTTGAACGAGAAACGAACTCGAACGGAAAGTGTTCGTGCACAGCGGAATGAGCTATATTACTCTTTCCCTAAGCATGACTACGCCTATTAGAAACGAACAGAATGTTAGTAATAGAAATCACGGTCGATCTGATTATGTAGCCAAACATTAAGCAACAAAAACATTAGAAGGATAATTTGTCGCGAACAGCTAGACAAATTAATAGTCATGAATGATTCGCAAAGAGCTAGACTAAGCTTGACTGATAATTAGTCGCGAAAGGCAAGACTAAATATTAGTCGCCAACAGTTAGACTAATAATAATTCGCTAAGAACATATTACCAGATTGAGCAATAAGAGAGTAAGACAGAATGTAGAAAAACATAGCAATATTGACACAAATTTGAACGCAGAACGAGATAGAGTTGTTATCAGATTAAGTATAGCAAAATATAAATTTCAATATCGTTGTGGAGCACAAGACAATAGCAAACAAAATCGTGTGCTCTACAAAGCTAATTTAATTTGTAAAAGAAATGAACATGTTACTGACAATACAAAAGAATCAATGTGCAAGGCATCTACTTCGTCTATCTCTGATAAGCTTCTGATGCTATTATTTTCACACACTACGTTATCTCACATCTTGTCATATATATAAACAATTTTACAAGTGTGCAGATGAAGAAAGTACAAAGTGGATGTGTTGTCTATAGGAGATCGTGGGTGGCTACTGTCAATGTCAAATCTGTTAGCACAGTTGCATGGGATGAGCATGAAAAAGCCACGACGTCAGCCTTTGTTGAAATGAACGTTGGTGAAGATGCGAAAAATGCGACACTCTGACAAAATACCTTAGGATTTGATTTACAAGGTGCCTTTGCTTTTCCTAGGGCACCTTCAACATTTTGTAAGGCAGTGTCGTCTTTTTCGCTTGTCACAAATCACGTGTAAAAATACAGTGTCGCGTTTTTCGCCTTTTTGGCCTATGAAAATTTATTTGTATTTATGCAGACAGTCGCGTTTTTTGCCTGTCTTATTTTTCATGTGAATATGCAGACTTTGCGACAACATGAGTAGAAATGCAGCATGAATGGAGGCAGATTAAAATAGGATTTAGGAGAGGAGGAGATAAATCCAACACCCCCCCTTAATCTAGATCCGTGAACGCCTTGATCTTCATACTAAGCAATGCACAAAATTTGTTGTGTGCATTAACACTTAATGCCTTCGTGAATATATCTGCATTTATGTCCTGCGTTCTGCATACGTTAAGCTCATCTCCTTGTTGAGAACCTTGCCCCTGATGTAGTGATATCTGATTTCAATGTGCTTACTCCTAGAGTGAAATCTAGGGTTGGCCGATAAGGCAATAGCACTCTGATTATCACAAAACAAAATTGTAGGGCTGTACTGATACTATAAGAACTCCCAAGTGAAGATCTTCAGGATTCAAATCACATGCAAACCAAAATGACACCTGTGGAGCATAAAACTTCCAACCAATATGGAGAGGCTAGGCTAGTCAATACCCTAACCAATCCACCCCCAAGCCACAGTAAATAACAAGAGAGGAGAGGAGAAACTGGCTCAAGAATCACAATTCACAATAGGAGGATGGGTGAGTTTCCAGTAGACTTATTCTCCTCAAGAGAGAGAGAATATTCCCTTTAGGATTCCCATGCAACCTAAATTGAGCTATTGACCTCCTATTCTTGCATTGAAGTAGTCTTCACCATGCATGTGCTCCCATGTCCAATTATAGGTCTGGGCCCTCATATGATTACTAATTATTTAATACGACCACTTCCAGAATGACATAGCATAACCAATAACCACATACAACTGGAGTGACCGGCTATCCATGTCAGGAATTATTCTGATTCCCTTGTACATGACATGGACATAACATTCTTCCCCCCTTAATCCATTTCTATCTCTAGAAATGAGAACTAGGAAAATTTTTCTTTATGCTTTTGACCCTCTCCCATGAATCATCATCCTCAATCCATCCCTTCCACCTGATCAAGCACTCAGAGATAGAACGATTTCTCAATTGTTTATCTCTAGGTTCCAAAGGAACACTAAGCGATGAGTCTTCCAAATGGGTAAGATCTTTTTCTAAACCAACTATGTCGCCTTCATGTAAACTTAATTTTAAACGGCTTACATGAAACACAGAATGAGCTGTAGTCTTGTTCTGAAGATCTAGTTCATAAACTAAAGAACCAATTTTTCCATTTTGAAATAGTAATTTTAAACGGCTTACATGAAACATAGGATGAGCTGTAGTCTTGTTCTGAAGATCTAGTTCATAAGCTAAAGAACCAATTTTCCCATTTTGAGAACATCATGACACTCATAAAGAATCTTCTTCTTTTTCATCATCCGCTGGTACACAAATTTTCCCATTTTGAAATAGTAACCCACCTCGGATAGAGAACTATTCCACTATCTTCTTATCTTTCTTAGGAACCTAAGACCCCTGTGAGTAGATCTCTATTCCATTCTCATTTTTTCCTATCTCCACCATCTTCCAGATGGGACCAAAATGAGAATCTAATTCACATTTTTCTCTCAGTGAAAGATATAGATCAGTGGAAATCTGGGTGAATGAAAGTTCATTTAATTCACCAATCCGACTAAGCGCATCCGCAACTTGGTTAGAGCTGCCCTTGATATATCGGCTCTCATGATCAAATTCCTGCATAAGCTCAGCCCAGCGAGCTTTACGACCCCTTAGAGCGTTCTGATTACAAAAGTACTTCAGAGGTTGGTGATCTGTATACACTATAAACTGACTACCATAAAGGTAATGCCTCTAGGTTCTAAGTGCATGAATCACAGCAAATAACTCTTTCTCCTGAGTTGTATAACGCAACTGAGGCCCCGTGAGTTTCTTGCTTTCAAACGCTATCGACCTATCCTCCTGTAGAAGAACTGCCCCTATTGCCAAATCACTTGCATCAGTTTGCACGACGTAAGGTAAATCAGGATTTGTGATCTATAAAACAGGAGCTGAAACAACCATGTTCTTGAGTTTCTCAAAGCATTGGTTCAATTCATCATTCCACTCAATAGGCTCACTAGGTTGACCTCTCTTTTTCTTTTTAAGACATGTTTAGTAAATTTGAGACTTGTGCAAGTCTCAATATTAATCTATTCTTCCGAGAACATCAAATTTTATGTTAATTTGTATTATTTTTCTCATTCGTATCCTCATCCACCATAGAAAAATGCATGCTTCATTGGCTAGTTGTTGCAAGAGGATAACCTTGGCTAAACAAAAAAAAATAGTTTTCCCATATTCTATTCAAATTAAATTATGCTACAAAAGAAAAAAAAAATTGAAATTGCATATGTGCATGTATCTTTGATGTCTTATTAAGTGTCTATTGAATTTTTCCTTTATTGTTTCTACAATATAAAATAAGATGTTGTGCATGAAATTTTCTTAATCACGTATAACATGAAATAAGGATTTTTTATGTATTCTTTAAATTTTTAAATACTCATCAAATACATTATTTTAATTTTGTCAATATAACAAGATCACAAAAAAAAGTGTACTAAATTATTCATGAAGTTGTTTAATTAGTCAAAGTTGAAGGAATAATATTGATCTTTGTCACATGCGTGTACCATGCTAGAAACTTTATCGTACATTTTCAACTTAATTCATAGATCATTATTGACACCGTCCTTCTCCGTGAGAACTTGCTAACAAATTTCTCTGCACATATTTTCTGGCATGTGTGTAGACTGGCGGTTTTGTGAAAGATATGGATAGCGAGAAACCAGCAAGTGTTTGAGAAGGAGCCCTCTTCTTTATTGGCAGCAACTTGTATTAGAATTGCTATGTTTTTTCTACATACCACTTAAGTTAGTAAGTTTAGTTTGCTACCCTGCGTGGTATGCTATCTTGGCAGCGTTTGGGCTTTGTAAGTAAATGTGGACCTCGAACTGACTGCAGTTTGGAAGCCATTTTTTGTACTTGTATATTTGTGAATATATGATAGTGCTATTAAGCTTTTCAAAAAAATAAAAAATAAATTGATATATCATAGATTAAGTGATTGCATAACAAACATGAAGAAAAACATGAAATTGCTTTATAAAAATTCATATTATAGTTTCAATATAAGATAAGAGAATTTTTGCATCAATACAATAGGCATATAAGTTTACAAAGCATGTTGAGCATTACATAAAGTTGAAGGCAATTTCCATGCTTAATCAACATTTATATTTTTATTGACGCTCTTGTCCTCAATTTCCTTTCTCTTTCTCTTCCTAGACACGATCTCTTGCTCATTTTTCACTAAGGTTATCTTTATTTAGACCAAGGTAAATCGCCATAACAATTGTTTGACCTCTAGTGCGAGAAAAGCGAGGCTTTCTTATAAGTGATTTCAATAATTGTTATAGTACTTGATCAACATCAAATTCCTCATATATGGATTGAAAATTTTTTACTTCCATTTTTTTGTGATGTGGCACATCATCAAACATTGATGTATTTGATGGAGTTGCAGGTAGAATATATTTCCATGGTGTTGAGAAGGTGCTTGCAAAGGAGATTCATGAACCTTCATTGGAGTGTGTTGTTGTTGTGTTTACAAAGTCTTTTGGTAAAGTGTTTTATTTCCAAGCATAGGTTTTCACTTGGAGACAAGAAGAAGACATAAAAGTCTCAGTATTAATTCATGATTTTGAAACATATAAAAATATAATTTTGCATTATTTTTCTCTTTTGTATCATCATTTACAACGTAAAGATGCACGCTTCACTGGCTAAGGTTGCAAGAGGAAAACCTTGACAAAATCAAAAGAAAAATAGTAATTTTTTTTCCACCTTTTATTCAATTATGCTACTAAGGGAAATAGTTGAAAATTGCATCCTTGAAGATATCTTTGATGTCGTCTTATGAATCTATTGAATTTTTTTTTCTTGTTTCTCTAATATAACAAAAGATGTCAAACTTGGGTTCTTCTCAAATACCATAGAACAGGAAGTAACTACAATGGGTTGGCTTTTAGATGTACTCTTTAGAGTGCTAAATCAACATCAAATACATTATTTGATTTTGCCAAACCTATGCAAGATCACAAAAATAGTGTATTCAATTGTTCATAGAGTTGTTTGATTAATCAAAGTTGAAAAAATTATATTGATCTTTGTCACATGCATGTACCTGATAGAAAATTTATCCCTTTAACTTGATCCATACATCAATTCTGATAAATTGACAAATTATAGATAAAGTGATTGCATAACAAACATAAAGACAAAATATAGAAATTCAACAATTTGAAATTGCTTCGTCAAAATTCATATTATAATTCTAATATAAAATAGAAGAATTGCTACATAGAGTTTGAACATTAGGCATATAACTTGGAACATTACATAGAGTTGAAGGCAATTTGGATGCCTATTCAACATTTACATTTCTATTGACTCTCTTGTCCTCAATCCCCTTTCTCTTTCCATTCTTGCAATAAGGAATTGGATATGATCTTTCGCTCGTTTTTCACTAAAGTTATCTTTATCTAGACCAAGGTGGATAGCCATAACAATTGCTTCGCCTCTAGTGTGAGGAAGCCATGGTTTTTTTTACAAGGGCTTCCAATATTTGTATTTGATCAGCATCAAATTCCTCATATATGGATAGAATCTTCGTGTCTTCCATTTTCTTGTGATGTAGCACATCATCAAACATTGATTTTTTTGATGGATCTACAGGTAGAATAGAGTCCCAAGGATCTTGCATCACCGGAAGATAACTATAATAGTTATGATTTAACATGATTGGTTGTTGACCGATACGATTTTCTCTAATATACTCTTGAACATTGGGAGCCTTTTTCATTTCTTCAAAATGAGGTAGCAATACATCATTTAGATAGTCTCCCTCACTCCACCCATCAAATGTCTCTGGAAGTATGCAATTTTCTACACTATTCATACAACATTTATACGGAGAGTCATCTACTAGTATCATGTTATGACAATCTAAAAATGGGTAAAAGTGGTGCCAAATGTAACATAAAGATTTGAAGTCAGCAATGACATTATCATTATCAGGTCTCATCATTCTTTCATGTTGATGGCAATTCTCTTGGCTCCAGACCATAAAAAATGGTAGCTTTTGTTGTGCTTGTTCCTCCATGAATGTATAAGTGCACAGCAAATTGATGTATGTCATGGATGACCATATTCCAACCCTAAACAAAGAGAGTATTTTCTTCAAAAAACATAACCATCCAAAACGTAGTTTTATCCATCGTTTTCCAACTTTCACAACATCAGGATAGCCAGGATGCCTTCCATATCTTTTTAAAAGTACACCATTCAAATCTAAAATAAGAAACAACTCATCATGGTAATACTTTTTTGGTTGTTGAACCTGAAAGTACATAACCCAATGTATCAATATTCATGCTCTTCATGCCTTAATCTATCAAAATATATTTTTACATCTCCTTGAAGTCTTTATTTATCTTCATATATTCTTAAAAGAAAAAACAATATAAGTGATGCACACACACACACACACACAAACACACATACACACAAGTACAATTGAAAAGTAAGAACAATTGACATAACATGGTTTGTGTAGTATCCAAATATTTAAACTTATCATCCATTAGAAAAAAAGAAAATAGTTCTTTGAAGAGTGCATCCTCTCTCTCTCTCTCTCTCTCTCTCTCTCTCTCTCTCTCTCTCTCTCTCTCTCTCTCTCTCTCTCTCTCTCTCTCTCTCTCTCTCTCTCTCTCTCTCTCTCTCTCTCTCTCTCTCTCTCTCTCTCTCTCTCTCTCTCTCTCTCTCTCTCTCTCTCTCTCTCTCTCTCTCTCTCTCTCTCTCTCTCTCTCTCTCTCTCTCTCTCTCTCTCTCTCTCTCTCTCTCTACACCTGGTTATAGCCACTAAACCCATCTAAAAAGCTATAGGCTTCAGCTCTAGCTATTCTCTCTAACACATTTTTTGTGAATGGTAAAGAAAAATGGTCCTTGTTGGTTACGGCATTCAACTTCTTGTAGTCCACATAGATTCTAAGTTTTCCATTTTTCTTAGGTACTATCACAATAGGTGATATCCAATCAGCAGTGTGTTCCATCTCATAGATGAATCCTACATCTAGAAGCTTTTTCAATTCTTCTTGGATCAAGGCGTAATGCAGATTGGACCTATAAGGCCTACTAACTATAGGTTTTACGCCATCAGCTAGTGGAATGGTATGAACCACTACATCTGGCGATATGCCCTTCAGCTCAACGTAATTCCAAGCAAGACAGTCACGGTATTTGTGGAGAAGTGCCTTGAGATCCTCGAGTTCCTCTCCTTCTACATCTTCCCCTACTGATACCATACGACTTTCCTCTCCCTTCTTAGCCAAATCTATCTCTCTCGTATGGGCAGGACCTTCAAACACATTGGCTCCTTGGGAGGTTTCTTCTAAGAGTTCTTTCTTTGCCCTGGGCATAGCCACTACCACTTCATCCATCTCGTAATCGTTGAAATATTGTGACACATCATGCACAGGTTTAGGTTCTTTTATGGCATCTTCCCAGATTTTATCTTGTAACTCCTGGTTGGTCATCAACTCGGTCTTGATTTCTCTTTTATCACTCTTAGCCTTCCAATCAACAATTTTTGCCTTATATAGGGGTTTACGTTCAACGGAGTGGACTGGGTGGTGGTTGATTGTCGATATCTAATATTTTCAAAGTGCGATCAAGTTTTCTGATGCTCTTTGATGGTTTTATACCCAGATCTGCAAAGGTGATTGGAGTTTTTTCCTTCAGAGATTCTCTTAGTGGAGAATCCAAAGTAATTGGCTCTTTTCCTTTGTCATTTTAGGCAACTTTGATCGTGGATCAGGTTTCAGATCTTTTACCATCTTTATGCTATTGTCCCACAACGAGATTTCTAGCTTATAAAGAGCTTCATCCTCAGCTAGGTCCCAGTCTATACTTTCTCGTAGGAGATCATCGATAGTTATAGGAACACTAGTCGGCCTACAACAGCATTGCCTTGTGGGACTCTACGATTTTTATGAGATCTGTGTTCACTAGACGCTCTCATGGATCTAGTGCTTCGGGATTCTGGTGCAGCTTTAAAATGATCAGGATCAACATAACAGAAAAAATCTTTGTCCTTGTATTCCCGACCTTCTTCCAAGGTGAACACCTGAAGAACTTTGATTTCTTATACACTGTAGATTCCTTGCAGCAGTTTGTGGGGTATAGCCTCTAGGCTCATCATAAAAAGTGAATGGAATCTTAATGGCCTTCGCTAGATTTCTTTGCTGGTTGTTCTAATCTCTTGATCGGGGTATCGTCTTCATTGAAAAATGGGTCAATAGCTAACATTTGCTTGGGGGATTGCTTATCTGATGAAACATCAAACTAAAGACAATCGATCGTGGCTAGGGCCTCGGTCTAATTCATCGCATCGGTTTGCGACTCATCATGTATGATGATCCTCCGCCAATGACGTCCATCATCTGATTCTTCGTCAGAGTGGATGGTAGTAGCAGACTTTGAAACCATGACCCTTTGGTTGGTCGGTTTCGTAATCTAGGTATCAAGGTCGATCTTAACGGCAGAATCACGATTCTACAGTACGATATGGTTCTGTCCCTAGTTGTGAAGGGCTTGTGACATTCGAAGCCATGGTCTATCTAGCAAGACACTATAGAATTGGGGAGAATTAGGCAAGTCAAGGATGACAGAATCTAGCACTAAACGAATTTTGGCCACTTTAGTATGCACATCATTGGCTATGCCTAAGGGTTTCACACTAGACTGGTCAGTGAGTCTGATTGTAAAAGGAGCGCTTATCATGTGAGTAAGACCCCATTCGTGATAAAGCTTGGAAGAAATGATGTTCACTTTGGATCCTCCATCGACTATGGCTGACTCTTTTGGACATCCACGATGCGTGATCGAGATTTGGCATCCTTCTCCCATCCCACCCCTACTTGGTGGACTGGTTGCGATCTCTCTACTTCTTCATCTGACACTAGATTTGTAGGGCACACTTCTGATTTTTCACTACATGTTCCATCAATATAAGTTTTCAATCCTTCCGAGAGGGTTGGTGCGTCTTGAGTAAGGTGCACAAGGGGATTCTAACATCACTTCTCAGTAGATCGACTAGGACAGCGGTGTGGTCTTTTTTCTCTTCCTTGCTATGGAAAGAGACTCCAAAACTAGAATGCACATTTGCATTCTGTTCGGTCTCACAGATGAACTATAGTAGCCTAGAATTCACTTGGGAACGAGGGGGTAGCGGTGGGTTGTTGATCGTTAGCGCTGTCAGAGGCTGATGTTGATCATGCTCTCGGACTGCTTCTCTAGTCTGATCTAGGGCTTGGGCTTCTTTCACCCACTCCTTCATTCTCTTAAAGTTACCTTGCTCGACTATGGGGTTGGGATACTCACCTTCGTATAAAGAGCCTGAAGATCCACTAGTAGGACCAATGCTGGCAGACTTGGATGGCTCTTTTTTTTTTCTCTTCTGGGCTCTCATCTGGATGAATACTTGCATCGTAGATGCCTTGGATTCTCCTACCACACTCATCAAATGCAGAGGGGCAGAGACCTCGCCTTGCTTCTCCTGTCTATTTGGACACGTGAGATATGGGTGTCCATATCCACAATCTTGGCAAAGAGGCACAAAGTTGTCTTGAGGCTTGTTAGGGCACTCGACGATTCTATGGTTTTCTCCACATCCGTAACACTTGATAGGAGCTCTAAATCTTGTACCTTTGAGCTAATTGGCGTAGATCAATATTAAGTCTCCATTCGTGCCATCTATGAAATGCACTAGAACAGAGTCATGTGATTCTCCCTCGGGATAGTAGGGTTCTTCAGCCACTTTGACCATATTCAACTGCTGAGCAATTGGTTGCAGATTTCATACAACTAAATCTTGGATTTTGGGGGGAATGGTTGGTAATGCCAATCTAGGTGGCGGTTGGGATAAAGCACTTTGGTGTTATGCCAACGGAGCAAGATTGGGTGCAGGTCGGTGGGTTGTTTGGTTCCTGAGATTATAACGACATTCAGCTGTATCATGGTTGCTCATATTACAGATATGGCAGTATTGAGCTGGTCGCTCTAATCTCTATCTCAACTACGGGCACTCGTTTTCTGTGTGGTTGCCCTGGCAGTGTGGACACCAGGTGGATTCTCTCCTCGGATAGGCGGGGGTAGGGCCTGGTTGCATGCCTTTCAACTTTTGGTCTACAGCCGCAATAAGGTCAGTCGTGAGCTTTTTTATTTTCTCATTACTTTGCGTGTGCAGCCTCTCCATGGCATATATGATGGTTCGCGTGGTAGCATCGCGTGGCAAAACACCCATATATGTAGTTGTGTTGGTAGTAGAGGCAGAGGCATCATCGTGCAATTTGTCCTTATGTTTGGCTCTTCATTCTCTTCTGCATTTGCGTTTTTGGTCGGAGTTATCGAAGTCCAAACTAGTGCTCTTACTATCATCGACTCTCTTGATGGCATCAACGCAGGCTACTTGAAAAGATGCATATTTGTCCCTTCGTTTCATTTGTTGTCTAATCCCCTTAGGTAATCCTGCCATGAACCAAGTCAGGACACTATCATCTGGGATGATATCAGGGTCTCATCCACCACGCAGTCTTTTGATCCGCTCAATGTAATCTCGTAGGGACTCATTCTTCTTATCCATATGGATTCGGCCCAATTGCAAGAATGGATCCAAAAGAAAGTGGGTGGTTTTGAATCTTGTGATAAATTCAGCCTTTAAAATATTCCAATCATCACGTTCGTTCTGCTTAAGATTGAAATACCAATCTTTGGCGGTATCAGTTAAGCACAGATTGAAATATCTTTATAGCTTTTGCAAGTTGTCGTCTCCATAGGCTCTACATGCTTGGATGTAGATCTGTAGAAATCGTCGTGGATATCCCTTGCCATCAAATCTCGGAAGGTCGATCTTGGAAAAATTTTGAACTACATGAGGTACAAACGGCCTAGGATTGTCCATTGGGAGTGGATCTACGTCAACTGATTCGGGTAATATCTCGATTAGTACGTTGACAAACTCTTTGAGTTCAAGGAGATCCAGGGTGGATAATCTCCTTCTGGACTTCAGATGCGTACAACAGAACAGAAATTAGGACTATTTTTTATATTTTCGTCTGATGTTTTTGTTCTTTTTCTAATTCTTTTTCTCAGGTATATTTCTTATAAGCACTTTCGATGTATAGGTGATCAGATGCTGGATCTGATAAGGGATCTAACTGATGTGATGGTGAATCTCATATCAGGATCAAAACAAAAATCGGATGGATGGATGCGAGGCGATGTAATTGCGAATTCAAAAGACAATCGGGAAACATGAAAATACAGAAAAATACAGATTGTGAAAATATGAAGAAAAATTTCAAAATCTCTCTAATGGCGAATTATACATGACGAGTAATAGCTTTGATGTTGAGTGATAAAATTATAACTCGCCAGTCTCTCAAATGATAGATCTTTGTGTTTTCAGGCCACTGTTCTGATGGCGAGTAAAGATAATGAATAAAAACTAAAAAAACTTTGATGGCGAGTAATAGCCTAATAACTCATCGATCACCAAAATGATAGCTCTCAGGTTGCTATTCACCGAAAAATCTATCAACAAGCTCTCTGGGAAGTAATAGGTGACAGGGCGAGTAATGTCTCTGATGACGAGTTATAATCTATAGCTCAGTGAGCTCACAAAATAGTGTCTGGAGCCTGTCTAGCACTCTGGAGAAGTGGCAAAAAAAATAAGTCTGTTGGCGAGTAATAAACCTGTAAAAATGCAGGAAAAATTCAAGCAAAAGACAAACAAAAACCCATCTAACAGTACCTTAGCACCGTCTCCCCGGCAATGGCGCCAAAAAAATGTTGCACCCTTTCCGTACCTCCCTTTTCGTAACGATCAAGAGACCAAGGGTTAGGGTTTGGATCTCCAACTGGGTGAGTTGTCGTGTAATACGGGCTTCAATCCAATGTGGAGAGGGCTAAGCTACAGATCTAAATGGGAACTAAGCGTACCAAGGGTGTCAATCTTGGCATATGATCTAATAGTAAAATGGATCAGTTTAGAAATAGGGGTGCTTGACACTCTCTTTGACTCTTTTTAGAGCTTTGACATGTGAAGATCCTCTTCTTGGATCTTGGCTTTTCTTGGGCTGATTAGGCTCTTTGAGCTCTAAACCTTCTCCTCTTGAGGCTTAGCTTCTCAAGGGAGGGGTACAATGGAAGTAAACTAACTAATAGATCATAGTGATCTCTCATGAGGGTTTCCAACTCCTATTTTACTATTGTGTGTTTTTGTGGATTAGGAGGATGAAAGCTTGTGCTTATGATCTTCTTTATTGTGATAGCATGATTAGGAAACACATAACGAGCATTCATCATTCCACAACCAAACATACAATGGCAAAAGAGAAGGACTTCACATAAAAGAAAAGGTAGGAGGAGGAGCCTTTGCTTCTCTCTCTCTCTCTCTCTCTCTCTCTCTCTCTCTCTCTCTCTCTCTCTCTCTCTTCTCTCTCTCTCTCTCTCCTCTCTCTCATCTCTCCTCTCTCTCTCTCTCTCTCTCTCTCTCTCTCTCTCTCTCTCATCTCTCTTCTCTCTCTCTCTCTCTCCTCTCTCTCTCTCTCTCTCTCTCTCCTCTCTCTCTCTCTCTCTCTCTCTCTCTCTCTCTCTCTCTCTCTCTCTCTCTCTCAATCTCTATTCTTGCAAATGAAAAGTGAATACAAAAATGGTGTCACATTCTACTTATAGACAGAGTTAGGATTAGGGTTTTTGGTTCACACCAAAAATCATGTGCCATGATAACTTGACTATCATAGAAGTTTAAAAACCAAAAAGCATTTTAGAGCTACTTGGGTCCTTTCACATTTTGGCCCATCGGTATTTTAGATTTATCTCTACTTCTCGCGCCTTTGGCTTACGAGTATAGTGCACCATTTGAGAGTGTCTGATATTATATTACTGATAGATCTAATTCTTATGCTGACTCGGCCATGTTTTTATTCTTGTTGCAGTAAAATCTGTTGGGGAGATGTTGGGCTTTGTTTTCGCTCGCCGGCCCTCTCGTTGACCTTCTGATATTGGATTTCCAGGTGAATCTGGATTCTGAAACTCCTTTTGGTTGTTCGTCAATGTTCTTTGGCGTAGTTCGGTGGCATGCTAACACTATTAAAACAATCTTTATCAGAATAATCCGTTAGAAAAATCTTCACCAAAATCTTCTAACACTTTGTGAGCAGACTGCATGGCAAACAGATTGCTCATCTTCTTGTTGTAGTATTATGCTAGGATTAGGTTAATTGCTAGCTTCATTCTTTCCTAAGCTACATCAGATGCTTTGAACTGGAACCAGCATAGGTGGTAATTCTAAAGCACTGATCCAAGATTGTTTAATGGCCATGCTTTTGCTTACCGAGAAAATTGGCATTTGGCATGACATCCCCTGTTAGAACTAATATTGTGATAATTGAGTTATTACTTATATTTCTCTGAAGACATCATCATATAGCAAACTTTGTCAAGGATGAAAAGTTGAGGATCAAATCTCGGGGGGTTTTGAAATCTGATGCCTTAAATTTTGTTAATACATTTATCATGACCATTCATGTCAAAGAGCTTGATTTTTGTTTAGGAACCTCTAAAATAGCTACTTCAACAGCGTTGATGACCTATGAAGGTAAACAATGCAGGAATTGGGTGTGCCTTCCTGATAAAATGCTAACTGCGAAAGAAGTGCTGGACACAAATTAGTATGGAGTAAAAAATCTGACACATATTTTGCTTCTATTATTCAGGCCCTCTGCTGCAGGCTCCAGAGTAGTCAATGTTAGCTCAATGGTAGGACAACTCCGTGTAAGAATCATGTCTCTCTGTATCAAATTCAGTGTTATATCAGATTACGCAGTCAAACATGTCATAAGAGCTCCTAGATTCCTTTCAAATCTTGCCAATTGGATGGATCCATAGAAATCTTCCTTCAGATATTAGTTCTCTAAGAGGAACCTTTGTTTGAACCTTTGCTGTTTTTATCAGCCATTTTGATAATCAGTGAGTAGGCGAAAGTTAAGTCAAATTTATTTGTGATTCTGATCAATTTTAGTGAAAAAAAAAACTTTATTTTTTTACAAAAAATACCAGTATCTCTCTTCAACATTTGCTTGAACCTTTGCCAATCTTTCTAAGATTCTTGATGTGAACTCCATAAAAACAAATTTGTCGATTACAATAAAAAGACAAAGACATACAAGAGTTTTTATCCTCTAATGCAAAAAAAACCCACATTAGCAAAAATGTGATTTTTTGATGAGATGCATATATTTGATGAGAGTGGTGACATTTGTTGGATTTGTTCCCTCTACTCTCCTCAAATCCCATTTTTAATTTTTGCCCAAATTCTTTCTGTTGTGCTCCCTAATATTTTACGCTCAACCTCAATACATGAGTGTGCTTGGAAACAATTTTTTACCTAGTGCTTGTTGAATTCCTATAATCATCTATGAACAATCTCAAAAGACTGACTGGAATAACTGACTAGTTTGATTTGTGAGTGATCCATCCATCTATATATTTATCTTTCGTCTACCACCATACCTAAAACTTGACAATGCATTCCATCTAATCACAATGCTCCTCATTTGATACACAGACGATTTCTTTTTAGAATAAAAACATTAAATATACATATAAATATAGAATATATAAACTATAAAACCATACATATAGAATATACATATTAAAATATAATATATATATATAATTTATAATATATAAAATATAAAATATAGATATATACATACATATAAAAATTAGATATACATATACATATAAAAATATAAAATATATAAATATACATTATATAAAATATGCTCAATGTACCTTCTATATAGGATAAGCTCAATGTACTTTCATCATATCACATCCTAATTGATGCAAGTAGAGCTTTAAGTTTCAAAGTGTAGTTTATCAAAAGTTGGTGAAGAGGGATAACAAAAGTCCAAGATTTCAAATTTAATATTGATGTGCAGGAGAGGAAAAAGGCAAGTTGTCATACGTTATGTTGAAATTATCATATGTCAAGATTGTATTATAGTTGGGTCACTAAGTAGATGTGGGTCCCAAAAGTTGTGGTCAATAACTACTACTAATCACTTGGAAAATAGGACAGAACCACCTTATTTGTGTAGGTATAGTTGGTTTCAACTCTTGTGCACATGATTTAAACTATTTTCTAGAACAAATTATCTTAAGAAATGATATATTAGCAACTTGATTAATCATCATAGTAGAGTAATGAAAACAACTATGCTTTATTAATCCCCAATGCCTTGTTGAGGGTTAACAAAGGAAACCATAGCTCCTTTAGGATGCTTTTCATGAAACATACATGATGCCAAAAATTCTTTCCCATATGCATGAAAGACACCATAAGCTGACGTTATGTTGCATAAAGAGCAATATTGAGCTTCCTGATGCTAATATTAAATGCACTAGGGAAGCTTTTTTAGACCCTTTAGTTGCCATGAAAATGATAAACTTAAAGAAGCAAATGGACACTATACATAATTTCATTGTATCAAGGTCCCAAAAATGAAGGTGATTTCATATTCAATGCCTTCACTAATTCAATTATGGAGGGAGGGAGAATATTAATGATGAATAGGAGTCCATATAACATCATTTACATGCATACATCCTATATTTAAAGCTAAGAACTAGTTGATTTCCATGTGCCTTCTTCAAAATATACTTTTTTTTGAAATGACATTATGCTGGAATGACAAGAAGATAACACTTTTTAAACATTCTTGCAAACAAGAATCATATTGTGTCCAAGATGCATTCAAAACAAACATTTAATACAAATTTCTATTGAAGTTGTGTATCATGTAATAAGTTTGCATAACATTGACACTGCATATGCTATAATGGGACAACAAATTTTGGTGTTGTCTCAAATTTTTTATTTTCTATTTCTTTTGAGTAAGAATTGATTTTCCAAGGAAAGAAAACAATGATGATAATGATTCTCCTATGCTAATACTTTGTGCTACCATTTGATTGGAAAGAGCTTAGTATTTTTCCTGCTTTTTATTTTTATTTTGATACCGTCCAACTATGATCAAAGTGGTTTCATGAAACATTGTCAAGATATTTCTCATATCTTTGGTTTGAACTCTTCAAATGTATATATTAGTTCTCTTCTTTTTTTCTCTTCGAGGAAATTAACCATGGATTAGTGACTTTTATGACAAAGTACAAAAAGGGAACCATTAA